>JANSTT010016927.1:0-64097 GCA_026745375.1 Platyura marginata | reverse complement strand
TCGCACAAAATACTATCCCTCAGACCCCACTTGCCGAGAGTGGCACCACAAAAAGTATGACCCGTCATTAACCTGTTTACCAACCTTATGTCCTCCGATCTCATCTTTGACTTTAAGAACCACGACTTTTTATTCACATCCTTATTTCTTTTACCGAATTCAATACCCTTTATTTTAGAAATTTCATCAACCTCACGCTGCCAGGCCTCCCCAATCACATCTGCCGACAAACCAATTACATCACTTTGAGGTAAATCTGGACTTACTAGTTTTCCCTTCTCAAAAGCTGTATCAGCCGCTAAGTCAGCAGCTTCATTTATCCCTATGCCCTTATGTGAAGGTATTTCGGCTTTTTAAAGTCAAAGTCAAAGTCAAAAGGCATTTATTGCAACTTCAATTTTTTAAATGACAATTTTTACACGACTTATATAGAATACAAAAATACTTAACGCCTATACGCTTTTTTGTACGAAAGTGACATGTTTTCTTATCCTCTATGTAGTAGGCTAATTTTTTATTTTAAATACATATTAAATATGTAAATTTGTACTTTAGTTCACAACATACAACGCAATAAATAAAGAGTGCGGCTTTTTAAAAAAAAAAATTTAAATCCATTGTTGTTTTGTCAACATAACCACCGCCACTGTCAAAAAACAGAGAGCAATAGTACGTATAAAGATAAGAGAGTGGTAGAATGTCTTTTAAGAGCGCGACATTTTGGCAAACTTCACACCGATCTCCAAAAATGTAATAGATTATTTTGCGTTATTGAATGCAGCGCTCTAGAAGGTAAGTGCATGTGTGTGAGTGAGATTTCAAATTAAAAAGTTATTCAAAAATTGAAATGTTACCGAATAATTTCAGTAATCCATTTTTAAAATGACCAACATATTGTAATAAAAAGAAACACAATTCAATAACAAAATAAATCCAATTTTAAATTTTCCACCAAATTAAAATTTTAAACCAGACTTTCTTTTTGACCTTTTATAAATTGTATGCGTACACTATCCAATTGCATTAGCATTAAGTAAAACCATATAACGACGCAACATGGACGCAACTCGTACTAGTACATTTTTTTCCATTTTCATACTTCCTTTTTATGATCTAGTACTTCTATTAAAAATGACAACCGCCTCTATCAGTCAGTCATACCAACCGTACACAAAGTTCCTAAAGTGAAATTTGTGAAAAATAATTTTTTTTTATTCTGTCGATGTTCGTCACGGCAATTAAATAGAAAATTTTCTTATATCTATCGAAATAAAATAAAATTTGATCAAAGTGCAGCCTTGCTACACCACTAATTAATATGTCTGATCCACCAACAAAGCCAAAAACAACATCCGAATCTGATGATTTCTCCGATAACGTACCGGATGAATCAAATGCAGTTTTTGAAGTAAGACATTTATTTTTATCAATTTTTTACTTAAAAATTTATTTATTTTTAATCTTTACTTTGTGTAAATTTTTCTATTTCTTCCAGTGTTATCGGTTTTTTTTTGTTTTATTTGTAGCAACATTTGTAGCAAGAAGAGTTTTACACATTTGCGTGGCATTCCAAATTTCTAAAAATTTCTTGTTCAAAAATAGAACGCGCAATTTGTCATATATAAATGGTGTCAAATTGTTTTTCATCATCGCTATGGATGTGATGTCCAACTGAGGTTTTTCGGAAAACTCATTTATTATGTTATTTGAGACTTTCATCATCGGTATTGTGAATTGGTTTTTTCTTCGTGGACATGGGCCATTGAACGCTTTTCCATTTTATGATCAATTTTTCTTTTCTTTTTTTTTTCTATAGGCGTTAACGAGTTGCAGTGTGATGCCATCACTGAAAATACAATTTTTTTTAGGCTTTCTTTATAATTCTTAAGACAAAACAAAACGGCAACGGCATCACTGACAAGAGTCTGAACTTTTTAAATTTCACATCAATTTTAAATTGGTCATAAGTTCAATGTACCTAAAATATAATGGTAACTGGGTCACGTTGACATGAGTAGCCACTTAATGTAAGTTAATATAGAGAGCTTAGTGTAGACTTAAATGCCACCTGGAAAAGATTCCAATGACAGCACAAGCAATCCTTTAACTTTCTTTTGAGAGATCAATTGATCCACGAAGACTACGCATTACTCACTCTTCGGTCTCAATCAGCTCTTTTATCATGTCAATTGAAAACTATGATATCCAGGTTTAGCTTCATTTGTCCATTTATCACTTATTAAAAGAATTTCAGTGTGGTTTCATAGCTGCATAGCTATTTTAGCTAAGTCACTTTAAGGAACAGGAGTGTTGTCATATTTGCCGGTGGTTAATTTTTCTTTCTCGATTTGTAATTCACAGCGTGTCATTTATTAGACTTTTCCTTTAATGCAACACCTCTGAAGCAATTGAGCAGTTGTAATATTACCAATCGCAAACAATTTTCCACACGCACACACACAAACAAAACGCGAACCTAATTACAGACTAAATGAGAAAATACTTTGCTAATGATGATGATGGTGTGGCTGCTGGAATTCTCGTGATTTAGTAGAATCTTATATTAAGAAAAAAATGTGCTGAGTTGTTGACAACTTGTGGCTTGATTATTTGTAGTTCTTCTTCTTCGGTTGCTTGTTTCCGACAATCAAAAAATTATTAATTCGTAACAGCACCAAGATGAATGGCGGTCAGACGAATTGACACAGGTGGAACCTTTTTCACATAGGCAATACAAATCTGTGCATATGCGGACGACATTACAATTTTTGGACACAAATACATTCGTGGAGCTGGAAAAATATGTAAACTATATTGTCTTATGTATTATAATAAAGATAAAACCAAATACTTCCTCAAAAAAAAAACAAGATCTTGGGGGAATTACTAACAATTCCGTAGATTCAACAAATCCTAAAGGTTGAGGTGACTTGATCATGTGATACGAATGCCCGACACTACACAGTGAAAAAAAATCTTCCTGTAAAAATACGTTGGCACAAGAGGAAGAGGTAGACCGTAAAAAAGATGGTTAGACGCAGTTGAAGCAGATTTAAGAAGTATGGATATTATTGAGAAATTTGGAAGAGTAAAGTTCTGGAAGCGTTGGTCCACAGGGAACTGTAACACTAAGGAAGAACCGAGTTGAGTTCTAATATACTGGACACAGTACACATACTGCTCTTGCAAAAGTATCCATCGAACTTGATAGAGGAATTGATGACTGTGTTGTTCTTGGTGAAATTCTGTATTGATCGGCGAATTGATGGTTTTTGAGGGGTTATCTCTAGAAGTCTACCCAACGGACATAGGAACTTAATCAAAAGTTCGATTTTTTAACATTTTTTTGTTTTTTTTTCACATCCACCACTCCACCACCATTTATAAAAAAAATATTCGTAAAATTGGGTATTCTTCTTTGGTTCCCTCAACGCCTAGTCTGGTGGGGGCATTTCTCTATATTCATTGGCAAAGCACCGATCTTATTCCAAGACTTACTACCCTCACTAGCTTCTCTGATGGCAGTTTTTTTTCACGTGTTTCTCAGTCTCCCGGGTGTACGGTGACCCTGGGAATTTCAAAATAACGCTTTACGGCCAGGAATTTCATGGTGTCAGAGTACATCGGTAATCCAGGTCTTTCCCCTGTCAGTCGCCATTTTTAGTATTGAATTTTGGTAATTTTTTATGCATAAAAATGGGCAACCCTTATTTGACAACGGTAGGAATTGGATATTGAGATAAACACATAAAATCCCCCTGACTTTAGCTTTTGTCACCAATATTTTATGTTAATGGCTGTCATAATCACAAGGTCTTTGGTCAAAAAATTTCTTCAAACATTTGAGATCCAACTTAAATAATAATTTTTTTTTTTTAATTTCCAGTCACCCGATCTCATAAAAACTGCAACGAGTTCATCACATCATGATTCCGAATATGACACAGCTAGTGATACGGCAACATCGGATGGTGATGAATTGCACGATGATGATGAAGATGAATTTGAAGAAGATGATGACGATATAGATGGACAATTGAATGGCAGCGAGAATGGCGAAGATGGTAGTGTCGTATTGGATTTGGAAAGGCAGAGAGGCGATGGTGAAGAACAGGATCCGGAAAAGAAAAAAGTGGACGATGATGAAGATCGCCGAAATCCTCAGTATATTCCGAAAAGAGGTGTATTCTATGAGCATGATGATCGGACAGCCGATGATCCGTAAGATTTTTTTTTTTGGTTTAAAATGTTTTCTTAGGGGTAAAATTACTTTGATTTTCAACACAGAGAAGGAGAACGAAAAGAAGCAGATGATGGTGGTGATCAAAAGTCTGATATTGCATCGCAGACACCAAAAAAACCGATCAAGAAATCTGGTTTGGCATCGGATCGATGGTCACATGATCGATATGATGAGAGTGAACAGGCTCCAAAATCAAGAGCGGAACTAGTCAATTCGTATGGATATGATATTCGAAATGAAGATGGTCCACCAAGAGCGAGAAGAAGGAGACGCTATGGGTAATCTAAAGTCTTTTGTCAAATTGTCTGACTTTTTTTCTCTTTTTCTTCTTAATAAATTCTAGTCGTGGACCCAATAAATATACTCGAAAATGGGAAGATGAAACTGCTTATGCAAAAATGGCCTTGCAACAGCAAACACGCAGTCCTCGTCCCGAAGAATTTCCCGAATTGGGATCCAGAAAGAGTAACACTTTCCGTGAGGAAAAAGAAAACAAAACCGATGACATGGCAAGTAATCGTCGATATTCAAACCGATCGCCGGTCCGGAAGTCATACAACAATGATCGTTTCGATGGAAATAAAAGTCAAGATGTACGTCAATCGAACTATAAATTTGACGATAATCGACCAAATGCCAATCGATACGATAATAAACGAAGTCAATCGGAACGGTTTGAGGTAAATCGTTCACAGCCACAGTCAGACCGTGCCGATCGTTTTGAGGGAAATCGTTCCCAAATGGACCGATACGATGATGGTCACTCACAAAATGAACAACGATTTGATGGTAGGTATTCAAATGATGTGAATCGTCCATATTTTGATTCGAATCGAGGTCAGAATGATAGGTACGATGGCAATCGACAAAGGAGCGGTGATAAAGGTGATAAAAGTTGGGATCGTCGAAATAACAGAAGCGGTGGTGGCAGTTCTGGATATATAATCGGTAAGAATACGATTGAATTTAAGAATCAAACCCGCAACAAACCGACGGAAATGTCTGCCAATAGCAATAGTACAACCGGAGGATCGAAAACATTTAATTCGAATAATCCATTCAGGACTCATCAGGATTATTCGGATAAATCACCAATTGAATCGTTGAGCTTTAGTAACTCCAAACATTTAGAGAGCAGTAATTTGATTGATAAATTTTCGAATAGTATGGAATATCAAGGTCAAGGACAGAGAAATATAAAAGACACTGAACGTCCAATGGAGCGACCTATAACTGGACGTCAACAAATTCCGTTAAGAATTCAACAATCGTCGACAGCTCCGCCGAACTCGATCCAACAACAACAACAGCAGCAGCAGCAAGTTCCACCACCCCAACAACAACATATTCAACCACCGCAGCCACCAACTGCAAATATGATGAGTAACGATGCATCCCGAACAACTAAACGATATTCGACACTACGTCAACGAACAAATGTTGAAGCAACACAACTTCCCATACCACCACCACCGAATGTAACGAATCTTTCATTGCTCGATCAACAACAATTGATGCTTCAAGATGCTGCCCTCTTACTACAATTACAACAAAGTCAAGAATCAATGCAATTACAACAGAATCTGACTATCCCCAGTGCCGCCAGTACATATTCGCCACAAACAATTCCACTGCAACTTCAGACCGAGTACAATGGGCAATTGACAAAATCTCAACCACAACCGCCGCCCCAACAATCTCAACAGATTATGCTAACGCAACCGGCTCCACAAACATCAACCGCTACTGCACAATATCAAGCTGCCTATTATGCACCAACTGAATTTACAACACAAACAGTTCCGCCCGCCCAAACTATCCCGCCAACGGCACCCAGCACACAATTAATAACCGGACAACAGTATCCGCCTCAATACAATGCTCCGGCTACACCATACATTCAGGCACCGCCACCGGCCACCTATATACAGCAGACAAGCAATCAACAGCAAATGCTTAACTATGTACCGACGATACCAGCTGCCCAGCAACCAGCACAATTTCAACCAGTCCATCAGCCCGTTGTCCATCAACCGGTTCAGTCGTTTCCACCGTATCAAAGTGTGCCCAACTATAACACAGTTTCGGTAAGTTTTTTTTTATATCAATTGTCCTTGTCCTGTCCGAAGATAGCAACTTGAATTTCTTCTGTATGCTAAATTCATCAGATTTTTTCTTTCCTTTTTACTCCTTATTTTGCCTCTCATTCATAACATAACATAGTTTTCGATTAATCTTTTGTTCTTGTTCACGCAAGGCATCCAGTTTAAGATTTGTGTCGTTCGGCCATTTGCATTTTATGATTCATAAAACGTCTTAATACGTCTTATTGTCCTGGCTACTTACACTGGTGGCCCATTCGGTGCTACATGAATCTTTTTCCAATAGTTTGGTCATTCTAATAGGTTTTTAACCGCAACTTGAATTTTTATTTTATTTTTTTGGCTACGTTTATTTTCCAATTGGAATTATTGTTCAAATGGGGTTTGCAATAAGATTGATGTTCACAGAGATTTTTTTTCTTCCAACCATGATGTTCCAATTAGAATTTCATTTTTTTTCTCTATTCCATTTTATGAAGTAAATTTTTCTACTATCATGATTCTATAATTATTTGAGGTTTATGAGTAGAGTAGCCCCCATAGCTCAATTTTGTTCTAAAAAAAGACTAATAAAATTGAGCCAGTACCCCCATAGCTACTCTATTTTTATGTTGTTTTTGTTCCACCCTCTATACTTACTTATCCTGGTCCTACAACCCATGGTCGTTGTCGGCCTCCCGTAACATGTGTCTCTTCACTTCATCACCCCGTATCATTTACACTGATGATTTGCGCGAACTCAGATACTTAAAATTGTTGACAACTTCGAAACACTTCTCTTGTATCGCTACTTGATTCGGGATTCTTACACCCTATAATTACTCTAAATGAGGCTTATTATGTTAGATTCAAGATTCTTCGGACATTTTTTTTTTATTCGGAGTAACCCAGTATTGTGTAATTGTTTTTAAAAAAAAAATTAAAATTTTGCAGAGCGGCATTACTTACTATGCTCCACAAACCCAACCACCACCACGGCCAATACTACCACAACGACGACCAACAAATGCCATACCAATATTGGCACCACCCGATCGTAATACCAGTGGCAAAGGTCGTGGTCGTCTTAATGATCCACAGTACAGTGAATTCGATGAGGAAAGTAAAAATGCCACTCTAAATGCACCGATTGGCAGTCCCGAAAATATCGATCACATTTTGGATAATATGTTCGTTCAACGGCCACCATATCAGCCGCCGACCCGGAAAAGTTCCTCACCATCGCCAGAAGTTAGTGGTAAAGTGGCGGGTGACTTAATCGTCGGTGATGGTGGACATACGGTTTGTGCAACGCCCTTAAATCCGATACCATTTGATGGTAGTAATAGCAGCACTCAACTAGAATATGTAGATGTTGGTGTATCTGTAAGTTTTTTGTTTTTGTTTGAATTTGTCTTGAGTGTGTGGGAGTAATTCTTAATTTCTATATAGAAAATGTCTCTTATGGAAGATTTGGGCGCACCAATTTTAGACAACCAAACTATTTCGAGTGATCAAACTCATTATTTGATACATCCACCTGAAGTAGCCGATCAAATCAGCTGAATTTTAAATTAGTTGTAAGTTTTTTTTTTGTCTTTTTTTTTAAATTTAATTCACCTCCCGCTAAATATTATAGAAAGCAAATGTTAAATAAATAAAATTACGATTATGAAAAATGAAAAATTAAGATAAACAAACCCTACGAATGATAAATAACCAATTTTACTCTAAAAACCAATATTTTTTTATTATTATTATTTTAGTTCTAAGGCAAAATGACCGCAATCCCAGTGTCAACGCAAGGAATCACATTTTTAACAATTTATATTCGGTAGTCCTGTATCTTCCCGTTTATGGTTGATATAATATTTTATATCACGAAAATACAGAAAATCTACTTTCAAGATTTCTAATGGAATTTGTCTCCGTTATATTTTACCTTTTATCCACTACATTCGCTAAACAAATGGTAAGTTTAGGTGGGAGGTGATTCCTTCAAAAATAATTTTTGAAAATGTTATACACTACGGCTCACCTCAGAGTACACGTGCCGTCCAAAAAAAAAACGCCCAACTCATACGCCTCAAAACAATCGTATTGTAGAAGTAATCGGCTTATGGATTCTTTGGCAGTCAAAGAAATTCTCACTCTGGTGAACTTGGATGAGAATTTTTTGATTTTAATCTGGCGCCGGTTGGCAATTTAAGGAAAGATTCATATCAAATAAATAATGAAAATTCGAAGTCATAATAAAAATTGCCAAATCGCCAAACAATTAAGTAGAGGTTGGGGGGCCAAAAAATCGATAAATAATTAAAAAAAAAATGGACTCGGAGGAGGAAGATTGATGGAATTAATATGTTAAATTTAGTGATGTGCAGTATTTGGGTACTGATATAAAACAATCAAGTACTCTTGCCGACTTCAATTACTCAATATTAACAAGTCATGTCTAATTTCACAAAAAAAACCGTTACAAACATTTTTTGAATGAGTTTATTACGAAAAATGCGTTATTGAAGTTTGAACATTTTTTTTTTAAAACGAGGGTTTACTCTAGAACCCTAGAATTGGGTGCAAAATAAAGGTACACCTTTCCTCTTTACAGATATGTATGTATATGGTAGGTTTCGGTGTTTTTTCATTCCGGTTAATTTATTTTCTCCAAACACTAAAAATTGGTCCACATCCTCTTTTTGTGCCCGCTATGATCGTCTTATTTTCGGCCGAGACGAAACATTTTAACATTCGACTGGAAAAATCGTATTTGTCATAGTAGTTTGTTATATCAAGTGTTTTCTACTTAAATTAAAAAGAGTGCGTTTTTTTTTTGACGACTTTTGTTTTTTTAATTTTAAATAACTATTATAACAATGGGTATTTGGGCTAAAAAGTATCCCCGGGTCTGGTACCCACAAATCCGAAAAGTATAAAACATGCACATCACTACATTAGGTAATAAAAAAACTGTCAACTGTATGAGTTCTGTTTAATAAATTAAAAAAATATTTCTCTCAACCCTGGAATGGGAATTTGTTTGACAATCAACAACCAAAAAAATATGGCGACGATGTGATAAGAATTTTGTAAGTAAATATTTATGATTTTTTTTTGGCTTTAATAAGTTTAGCACCCAGTTTTTGGAACTTATTCGAAAAAATGTTGTTTGATTTAAAACTGTGAATAAAAATCTTATCGGAAAATTACCAAATACTAACCATGAAGCCCTACCTCCAAAAAGGAAGATTTTCTTCTCAAAAAATTGTACAAATTTATGTTTTTCAATAATTAAATTCTATACTTCATTTCTTTTATGAGAAAAATCTGATATAAAATAATATTACATGGATCTGTGAATTGCCACTAGTACTAAACATCCAGGTTCGCTTCTGTTCACAAACCATCATCAATTAGACAACATGTCGAATCAAAGTTTACTTAATCGCTTAAAGATCCACTTATCTATGATGTCATTGATTGTGGTCAGAACACTGAGACAAAACATATTCCCAACCTTATTTACTATTCAAATATTATTTGTACGTGATAGCTTATCGTTATAGTTTTCCAGGTTTTCCACAACAACAAAAAATGTCTAGAAAAATGACAACCAAACTGCCCGTACGTCGAAATATTGAGCCACTATTTCGTATTGCTTCCGAATTAGAAAGTCATTTGGAACAATCACTTAACAAGAAGAATGAAAGAATTTTGAAAAAATTTTCTACAAATTTTGTTGGACACGATAATGATCATGACGGTGTCGATGATGATGATAATGAAGATGATGATGATATAGCACTACCACCAAAAAGAGAAGACGAAAAAATTAGCAAAAAAGATTTTCGATCATTGGTAAGTCTTGAACTCTGATCTCCGTCAATGTAGTAATCCAATTGCAATTCAAATTCCATCAGCTCCAAGAAAAAGACGAACAAATCGGAAAACTTGTCGAACGCCTAACGATGCTGCACACTTCAAATGCACAGTACGCAGCGCTAAATGACAAACTACAAAATCGACAATGTGACGAATGCAAAGCATTCACACAAAATGAGACGATACTTAAGCGATCCCTAGACGAATATCGGGACGAAAACAAGCAGCTACGTGACGATGTCAATATGATGAAGACACTTGTCTATCGATTGAACGTTCAATTGGAACGTTATCAGGAGGCGCTGCGAAAATCAGGCGCAGGGCTACTCGATCAGAATGTCTCGAAAATTGATTATGAAAGTGGCCGTTCACAGAAGACTGGTATAGACTGGGGACCGGTTAACTCGCATACACTTGGACCGTTGCTGTATGCCTACACCGAAACGATTAGCGACAAAAATGATCTGGTCGAACAGTACGAAAATGAGTTGAGTCACTTTACCGGCCGAATGAAGGGGATTGTTGAGGAAAATGAGCAACTTCACTTTGACATGGATGAACTGAGACGTAACAATGATACGTGGACGACGGATAAAGCACGTCTGGAGGCACAGTTCAATATTTGTCGGTGAGTAACTTGATTTTCTGATTATAGTGCAGATTTTTTTGCTAATAAAAATTTATGGATTGAACGTAGAAACAAAGCTGAAATACAAACGAAACGAGCAGACATGGCCAAAGAGAAATTGGTGGAGGTTTTGCGATGTTATGAGCAAAAAATTCAATCGCAAAATTTGGATTTGGAACGATTACAAGAGGCCTATGCTAGATCAAAGGGAGAATTGACAGCGTTCAGAAATATGCAGCAATCGCCTGAGGTAATTCTTGAAAGCTTAAAGGAATGTCAAAGGTAATAAGCTTTTAGTAGAATCATTAAATCCTTATTAATCCTTCTTTGGCACATCTCTTTGATGCTGTAGGCTTTTTGAAGAGTTAAAAGGTCAGCACGACATAGAAAAAACACGACTTCTCGACGAATGTAAAAAGTTAAAGGAAAACTTGGCCGACATTGAGTTGAGGAATAAAAACGAAAAGAATAAAAATGTTGAAATGAAAATTAATATTCAAAAGCAAAAGGAACTTAATGTGTAAGTATTTTTCCCTTCTACTCTGCTAAATAACCAAGGTCTCGTAGCCAAATAATTATCGACAGGCCAGTTAGTTCGAAGAATCCTCAATTTTCTGTTTCTAGAGATTTGTGGAACTTAGCATTTCATATTACGTGTCAGGCTTTCTGGATTTTGAAACTGAAAATTACTTCTTCTATCCCTCTCTCACTCTCTTTGCTTCCTACTCTACTACTTGTTTACAATTCACAGGATACAAAATAACAAAATAACCGCACTTCGTCAAAGTTTAGCGCGAATTCGAGTAGCACGCGAAGCTCTAAAAAGTCGCCTAAAACGAACGAATTCATGGAATAGATCGATGGAACGATCACAGCGCTATACTAAGGTAATCCTCCATCTTATACACTCAATCGATTTAGATAATAATAAAAATAATGTTCCCCCTTTAAGAATACATGGAATGATTTAAGTAACGTGGATGCATCACTTCGCTTAAAGGAGTCGAATATCCAGAGTGTACATTTACGATATTTGGCGGAAATTGAGAAACTCGCCCGAAAACTTCAACAACGCGACGAAACATTGAAAAAAGTGCTTCAAGCAAAGGTCAATACGAAATCAACAAAATAGAACAAAAATCGTTAGGTTGTTAGGCAAAAAATTTCGATATAAAAAAAAATGTTGCAACAAAATAGAAATAATAAAATTCGAATTGGACAACCATTGTGTATTTGTTTACATGTTTAGTGTTGTAACTCATCGCTAGAGTATAAAAAAAGCCACCTTTGCATTATACATCCAAATCCAAAGAAACTTTTGTGTGGTGGTATTAGAATTTATTGGATTACAAAAACAAAACTTGCGGGCCAAATCAAATTGGAGAAAATAATCATTCTTGCGGGCCAAGTCACGTGATATAAAAGCAACTGTGTGTGTTGTGTGTGTATTCATATGTTTTGTGTGATAATGCCGTTTGCGTTTTTACGCATGCGCATAATTTTTTATTATCGATTTCTGCAATTTTACGAAGCGTCGCGACGTTCCCACATCCATATCATAATTTTGTAACAGTAGAAAAAGAATCATTCAATTGACAGTAAAACACCACGTCGGTATAAATTACATTCAATTCAAAAATTCTAAAATAAAATCTTTTTTTGTGTGTGCCAATTTATAGTAAAATAATGTGAGTGCTCATAATTACCTGTGTGTTTAGCAAAAGTAAATAAAACAAAAAAAAACAGTGATAATAAAAAGCTACTGTTGTGTGTGTATGACGTAGCCGACGTAGATATTTAGCAAAAGTGATAATAGAAAAAAAATTTGTGTAAATACTGAGAGGCCCCACAGTGCTCAAAATTGGTTGGAGTGTTTTTTTTATTGTATATTATATATGAATATGGTAATTAGGTACAGTACACGTTTGCACTAATTTTTATTTTGTCATTCACACCGCATAGAAAAATCGATAATCGTCTGGCTTTCGAAAATTTAGGTTAGGTTTTATTGTGTGTAGGCCAATGGCATGACATCTCAAATGACCTTGCGGTTATTTATTTTCGGAATTCGATGATTATTTGTCTACACACACCAATTTTATGAATGATTACAGTGGATTGGTATTTTAAGTAATTATTTACTACATTAGCCAAAGTGTAAAGTACACAAAAACCACTGTACCAGATTTTTTTTTTTTTTCATTTTGCGTTTTGCAGTGCATCATCAGACCAACACCCACTTCCCATTAACAGTGCGGGGGATGATTTCTTTCTCTTCTACTGTATCGGAGAGGGTAATCTTGTGTATGAAGTTGGCACGATTTTAATAAAAAGGTAGGAAAGGGTCGGGGTTTGAACTGAACAACATTTTTTCAATAAGAAATGCATGCCGCATTAACATTTTCCCATATAATATACATTCCTCCCTTAATTGAATTAATGCATATGCAGGTCCTTTGAGAGAAAATGTAAAAATTAAAAACTAAGGGGACAAATTATAAAATACTACTTTATTAGTTATTCTTTTCTTTTCGGTCCTTTAAGCCCTCGAAGTGGAGCATAGAGCTGAAACAAGTAGTCGCCAAGTGTCTCGATCCATTGCTAAGGCACCAATCTAGTTTCATGACCATTAAAAGTTTTTAATCCCTAGGTATGTTCAGGGATTCCCATATTGATCATTTTGCCCAATTTCGTGATCAGTGTCAAATTACATTTCAAAAACCCATAAAATTTCCGACGTTACTGTGAAAATACTTACGATTCTGAAGAAGTGTTAACCCTTCTAAAGTTTATGGGTCCTTTTTTTGGTATCATAATATCTGCCATTTGGAAATGAGATGAAGTCGATTTTTGCATTCTGCTCTTGTGGGAAAAATGAGGAATGGAGTGACTACGGTGGACATGTCATGTAGCCAGAATGAAGTACAACAGAACACCGAAAAAAGTTTTGAATAGCAATGCTGAAGGTGGGTAAAGAAGAGAATAGCTTGACAGAGATGCCAACTGGAGAAGAGAAGCCCTGAACCGAATTAACTGGAAGCATAAATTGAATGACGCTAATGTCCATAATGAACTGTAGTGCGGTGAAGATAAAAAATATTTATAAAAAAAACTTAAGAATTGACACCGAAGGACCGATGATGTTTTTAAAAATAATCCTTTTACAACACTTTTTGCAATTTTCGTTTCAAAAATGCTTCTTGGAGACCTAATGTGTGTTTTTTTTTAATGTCAAATTCGAAGTCACTTTGGTTCGTCCAACAAGAGAAAAACTCTAAGAGAAAAATTGCATTTTTTTTTCACACATTCTTTGTAATCTATTTTGGCATCAGATTATTTTGTAATTGATGTATTTTGGTTACACATTACGCGTTCTCCAACAATGTTCGATAAAATAAAAAAAATTACGTTAAAACTGTAACTTAACAAGTTTAATTATAAACAAAAATTACAGTTACTTTGTCAGCCTTGTGGAGGACTCCATTTCAAGTAATTTAAATCAACTACATGAATAATTCTTTGGGTTTTCATTGATCTCAAACATTTTCTTATTTTTTTTGCATTTGTACAGATAATATTCTTTCCTCTCCAAAACTTAATCATCTCCATACATTTTAGCGTATGCAAAACGTCATCCTCAGCTATTCCACTTAATTTACTTAATTCTTGCAGTGTTTGGTTATCCTCAAAGGAATCATTCATCAATTGAAGCAAAGTCCTTTTCCAATAGCTTTGATAACCGATAAGACCAATATCAGAAATTGGTCTCTCCGGACTACCAATAATTCCTTCTCGCTTTGATAGTTCATAACTAAACGATATCAAAAAGTTGCCATATCCCATTTGTTGATGGGGCGGAAAAACTAAGATGCAACTTGTTATATTTTTGGCATCCGAGAATTTTTCTTTAGAAAAATATCCCATAATTTGTGTTCCATTTTGTTGTATTTCACACAGAACATAAAAATAAAATCGATCCACATCGTAGCACAGAATTTTTTGATCGATAAACAGTTTTCCCAACAGAGATAGGAGTTGACAATATAGTTGATCAACGCTGCTGCCATCAATTTCATAAATGGATATTGTACCTTTTCGATAAATTTCCATTCCTGGTGGTTGTCTTTGTGTGCAATTGTCTCGATGATTGTAAAAGGTTTTCGATAAGCGCATATACTTGAGACAATACTGACACACATACAGAGTTGGAACAAATTGACATTCGTCAGGAAATGGGGAATAGTACCAGGTATCAATTTCATATATTCCAAATACAATTTTTTCAATATTCTTCGGTTTAATTTGTTCCGGTATTGCTTTTCCAATGGTTTTGTCGCTAATCGTTAATTCGCCTAGTAGTCCACAATGGCGTCGTTGATGTCTCGTTCGTTCACTAGGTCCGTCAAATGAATGATAAAAATCATCCAAAATTGGCTGTAATTGTTCACCAAATTCACATACTATCGAATCGTCCACAATTCGATCTCGTTTGATCCATTCGTTCAATCGATTATTTTGATCCAGATAGTGGATGTAAATTTCATCTTGATTGTTTCGAGTTTCAATTACTTTTCCCGGTCTCAAGCCATCATTGGCCAGTCGAATTAAATGTAGTTCGCCCTTATTTATTCGTTTGTGATAATTATCAAGTTCCATTGACGGTATTTTCTCTTAAAGAATGTTAGCTAGGTACTTACGATAGAATAGACAGTTCTCTTTTGTCTTCTTTATGATTGCTAAGTTTTTATCATTTTGTTAACTCTTATGTACTTTTACTTCTTATGTTTATCAAAGGGGTATTATAACTTTGGTAAAAAGTGTGTATTCATCGTAGAAACACCATTGTATTTCTTGTGAAATTTAAATTCGAAATATGCATGTCCGTCCGTTCGTCCATGATCAAGATTTTTCGGCTAAACCGATACCGGCTAAAGATGAACAGCTGAAATTTACAGTTTATATTGTAGTCCTAGTGTAAGATGTCTATTGTTTTTATATAGGTGAGGATGTGGTACAGTGTTCACCTATTTTTTATCATTTTCTTGGAAAAAAGTCTGAAAGTAGAATCAGATAGCTCTAGATAGATCAGATAGCTCTGTATGGTGTTCTCACATCATTAAAATCCTCTTGAGTTTGTCTTACATCGTTCTCATTCTTGTGGCTTTTGGTCCTTCGGGTTTTCGTCCTTGGCTATTTCGATGACCATTCTTTTTCGTGCTGGACGTAAAATTTTCTATTCTCATAACGTATCCATACCGTCGAAGTCTAATTTCAGTGATTTTTTTCCGTTATAGGTAGGTGCAGTTTTAATGGTTCTAGAAATGTTGCAATTTATTTACCTCGTAGTGCATATAATGCTTAAGTAGTATATTCTAGTCTAGATTTTCTAATTCTCTTCTTCTAATTTTTCTATTGTAAGTGTCTCAAAGAAACTGCATGATAATCACCAATAGCAATATCAGCAGTCAATAAAGCAGTCAAAAACAATTGAATCTACAATAGGAGACATCAGTTTAGGTTTCGACATAATCTTCAAGAAAATTAATTGTACCACTATTTTTATTTTTTTTTTAATGCAGGAATGTACGTTAATGAAGAATTGTTTTTCGTAACGAAATTCACTTACTCCCATAACAAATAAACACCACATCTTAAATAACAAAGTCAAGTAATTTTTGGCAACCTGTTTTTCAAATTATATGTACTTGAAATATATAAGCAAATATAATTATTGTCTCCAATGATAAAAATACATTAAGTAGGTATATTTGCATAAGTGCATATAAATTATTTATAATAAATAATTAATGGACTGCATTATGTGTACACTGTACCTGTACTGTACATACATATAACATATCCATAGATACATTATATACAAAACATGTTTTCTTCATGAAGTGCATATATATAATATACCTATATGTACTTGTACATAATACTATATAAACTTTATAATTCAAATCTATAAATTGAGTAAAACTCGATCAATACCGGCTTCAATTTAATTGCATTTATCAGCTGTTACTAACTCTACCACTATATAGAAATAGATATGAAAATGCATATAAAACAAAACGAATAAGATTATATATTGCGGTTACTTTTGCTCTGCATTGTATTTATATGCACATAGGTACATAGGTACAGTACAGAGAGTACTCAACTACGTTTTATACAAAATAATGTACATTCAACATTTTATGCATCCAAATTACCGACCGCTACATTCACTCGCACTTGATTTATTTAATCGTATCGAACGAAATGTATATATAATAAAGCCCTCCGAACCCCGACAGTCTACTTCGTTTATGTTCGGTAAATTGAAATAAAAATAATTATACTGCTCGTCAGAAAAAAAAAAAAAAAAAAAAATTAAATTACTGCATCCCTTTTTTACTTACAACATTTATTGTTCACTTTTACATTTTAACAAATTTTTATTCAACACAATTTCACAGTCATACAGCCAGCCAGCCAACAGATAAAGCAGAAGTGTTGTTGACGTCGGTTGTTTTGCCAGCGCAGATAGTCGGTCTCTCGCGGTTTTTCCACACTGTATTTGAGATCTCATACTATTACATAAATTATATGTACATTTATGTAGATAATTCTATTCTAAAACAGCCAAAAGTCTCGTGATTTTTACTAAACCAAATAATAATCGCATCGCAAATTTACAAATCAAGGTTTTTATGAATGAAAATTACTATCAAATCTATGTAATTACCAACCTACTACTTTGGATTTATTAATTCTTGGTCTTTATTTAAAAAAAAAAAAAAAAACGTCAAAACGTAGTAAAATGAATATAAATTTCAGTGAACAATTCTCAGTTGCTGGGACGACTGCGTTTGAAGTGTACAACAACAACAAAATGTGAATCGTAAAAATATTGTGATTGCGCAAAAAAAAAAAAAAATAAAAAAATTCTACCCAGTGATGAAATTTAATTATTGCAATAATAGACCAATTACAATGCATTACAGTGATAGTAAAAAATGTAAGAAATTACTTATCAAAATGAATGTGGTGGGGGTATTTTGTATATTGAAATAATCAATTATTTTCTTTAAATATGAAAATTCTATTAATTTGTGATATTTTCCGTAATTCTACCTAAAATTAATTTTGGTAACTTTTTTGTGATAAAAAAAAAAAACTAATAAACAATTAAGACAAACCCATACATTCATCTAGATAGAGAGAGAGAGAGTCTAGTTAGAGTCTAGACAAACGAAAAGATATAGCCAAGTAACGGATTAATTATGGATCGTGAAAGCCTTGCCGAATGGGCAAAAGATAAACCACTTAGTATACTTCAATTAGATCCAGCTGACCGGGCAGTGTTGCGTATTGCAGGTAATTTACATTTTCTATTATTTCATGGTCGTATGCATTTCTAATTGCATTGTTTTTTTTTAAATTAAATTAAATAATTTATTATATGCATAATGAAGGAAGAAAGTTCATGTGCTTTTATGAAACAAAAACATTTTTTTTAAAAATTATTAATAGCCATATAATATCTTCCATATACATATTAGGGTGGTCCAAAATTACATGGGAAAATTAAACTTTTAAAATTTAAAACACACACCCCCTCTAAAAAGTTTTATTTGATGATAAAAAAAATATCTAGAAAAAATGTTAGTCTTATGAAAAATCCGCGCGACCCCTAAAGCCTAATCGATCAGTGTTGCGATTCTGACTCTCGACATCGATATACTGACAAGCGATATACTGTGTAGGTGTACGGATACAATATTTGCGAGTGAGAGAGTATTTTTGCAAATGTCAATTTTCAGAATGAATTTCTCAATGAACTTTTTATATCTAGCCGAGACATTTGTTACGGTGAACGATATTTTAAACGTCAATAAACTAAATATAAAAACCCAAAAAATTTTATATATTATTTGATCACTGAATATACAATTTAAAAAATATTAAAAAACTAGAAAAAAAAATTTCAACTGCAATTGCAGTGATCGAAAATTTAGATTATAACATATGTTTGAAAATTTTGATTGGAAATTTACCATAAACTGCAATTGCAGTGACGACTCACTAAAAACCCTCACCATCACTGCAATTGATGTGAATTGTGTGACAGTGAGCGTCTGCGAAAGGATTAAGATTGAGGTTAGGTGACATATTTCAAACTATTTTTGTTGTTACTTTCAAAAATCTTTGTTTTGACACTGAAGATTGCACTAACCTAAATAATACACTTATTCAGCTCAGAATCCCAATAGCCGACTTAAATTTTTTGTAGACTTTTTTATCATAAATTTGACATTTTAATTTTTTTTTTGGCCACCCTAATACATATGTATACGTATCTCTAGCTAGATGTACCTGTTTTACACGAGTACTCAAGTGTAAACAAAAAATGTACTTACCTACATATACATATGTATACACTTAGGCTTAGATGAAACGTCTCGTTTAATAATAAATATACTTTTGTAGTGTGTTTACCTACCTATCTATAGATATAAAGTAAATCATTCGTCTGCACATTGTAAGAGGAAGCTTCTAGCCTAACGAGCATCAATTCATCAAACCGAAAACATTTTTCTGTCTGGAAGATTGACTGAACAAGAAGAAAGATTAACCACTTATGTATACATTTTATTTATTGATTTAAATTTAAATTATATAATTTTTTTTTTTTCGTTTATTTATTACGATTTGTTATTTTTTTGCTTAGGTATGATACAATTTTTTTTTTGTGTCTGCAACATTTATGGTTGTTTGTTGTGTTTGATATTCATAATTATGATTTGTTGGCGCTGTGTGTATTGATTTAATGTTGATAGGCCCCTCTTTTTATTTTTAATGATTTTGCCACTCTGTGTTAAATAGAAGCGCCAATTTGTATAGAAATTTATTATTTAGGTGTCGGCACTTTTTTTGGATTGCTATTGTCGGAGTTCTTTTTAATCGTCATTTTTAAACTTTTAAAGTAAATTATGTAGAGCAGTTGAGTACAGTTTTTTTTTTTTTTTTTGCATACAAAGCAACTAAATTGTTTTTTTCATAAAATAATTTCAACAATTTCGGGAGCGCTTCAAGTTTTTTCTACCTAAGCGCTGAACAGGAAAAAAAGAACGAAAATAAGTAAAAACAAAAGTTTTGGGCCATCCTGTAGAAGTGTAGGTGTATTTTTTCAAGGATATGGGGCACTAGAAATTGAATAGTAAAAATATCTGAACGATGTACAGTACTTTCTCCCTTGGGCGGACACCTTCGGTCACCAGTTATAGAGAAAATCTAAAATTAGTCTAAATAAAAAATTAATATAAAAAACAAACAAAAACTAGGAAATTTGCTCAATCAATTGTCCATTATCCAAAAATTTTTTAATAGCTAATGTGAATTTTACAATTGTGTTAAAGACAGAGCAAAAGCAATAAGTAACCTAGGGATAATTAGTGAGATGTGCTCTGACTTTTTTTAATTCTTCAAAAATCACTGAAAGTAAAAACCTTTCCAACACATTTACGGTGAATTTTTCAGGATTGTCTTAGAACTTAGGATCATCAAAAGCTTAATATTGGTATAATGTAATTGTCAAGTGCCTTAAATTGTTTCATGGAGAATGAAATAAATAAAATAATTAAGCACCAATTAACTTAAATCATAGGTACGCAACAATAAATTAGCCAAACAGCTCTTGATTTGTATATTAGCCGGCGCATACATAATTTATGAGACTATAAAATTAAAATTAAAAAAAAAAAAAAAAAACAATCAACACTAGAACAATACTTAAATATAGTCATAGGTTAAAGTGCCAAAACTAATTGAGCCATCCGCATATCTTAACCGTATATTATGCACAGTACACTGACTAGAACAACAATTCATAAATTAAGATGTCTAAAAAGCGTCAAATCGAAATCATTTCGTGTTGTATAATAATTTACGTGTTTAATGAAGCATTGAATGATGTACTGAGTTATAAATAGATAAAATTGGTAATGTTTGTTATACTAATAAAGGAAATTAAAATAAAAAACAATTTTTTTCACAATGTTTATCAATGTTTATCATGTTCGACACAAGTTGCAGAGAATGACTTTAATTACTGTAAATAAATTTCATTTTAATTATATATTATAAATGTGGAATCGCGGTTTTATAAACATACAAATTCAAAACAACAACAATAAATTGTATGCAACTCAATTTTTTTTTTTATTTAAATACATACTTAATTAGAAATATTATGTTATAAATATACTTAATAGCGGGAGAGAGAAAGATTACTTCTCTTTGTATTCTTAATTGTTTATTTATCTATGTATTTTACATAAGTGATCTTTGAAATATATTTTATCAATATACATAGCATCCTGTCCACCAAGCCATACTTAACCACGAAAAAGGCGAACATATCTATGACTTCAGGAAATGCTTTTAATTGACACCTGGCCTACCTAATAAATGCTGTGCGTGTACATATTACGTACATTTTGTTTTGTGTTATCCATTCATTTAATATACATAAAATACTTTTACTACATAAGTTGTTGTTGTTGTTGTTGTTTACATATCATTCAACTGATTCATGTTATTTAAACGGAATTTATGGGCGTATAGAGAGCGACCATAAGAAACAACAAGATGAAATGCGGGGAGTCCATCCACCTTCTTGACACATTTAAGATTTGCGAAATTTATTTAAAAAAAAAAAAAACAATTTTTATTTTATCTTAGTACGAATGGAGAAATATAAATATTACGGGCGCCAGATTTATGAGACATAAAAAAAAATATAAGTAAAAAATTCTTGAAAATGTTTATTTTTTACTAAGTACTAAAAATATATATGAATTCTACGTAAATAGTTAGAAAATCCCCTTTCGAACAACTCAAACAGCCAACGAGGAACGGCCAATCCATAAATATAGGTACACTAACTAAGCTACGCTAATCATTTTGTCACCACTAACTAAAGGCCTTTCCACTGTGGATTTCGTTTACATGCGTTTAGAAAATTAAATCGCCGAGTATACATGCAAATACCGATTTGTAAGTAAAGGTTTTGTACTCAATTAATGAAGAAAAACAGTTTCTTTTAAATTACATAGCAATTTTTCTAATTTTCATTCACAAAAAAATCAAAAACACAAAGAAACGCATGCGTATGAATGTCAATGCGTTTATGGTCATGCAAATGTCAAATACAGGTATCCCTTCTACAACACGGTAGATGGGTTCTAACAAAATTACGTATTTTAGGAGACTAAGAGCAAGTAGATACATTTTCGCCATTTTCTTATTGTGTTAGAGTGAAACCGTGCTATAGTTACTGTAGAATAAGGGCGGGAGCCCTAAAGAGCCCGAAAATCCTTGGGCTTCCGATGGGCCCTTTAGATATCCCTCATTTGGTGACTTGCCCTCTAGGCTACCATTCCAAGAGATCGATGAAAAACCGTGCTATAGTTTATCGTGTTATACGAGAATTTTCGCAATTTTCTTTTCGTGTTAGAGTGAAAGCATGTTATATATTATTGTCTACTATCAAAGTGCAAAATGGAAAAAAAAATTCTGTTGCGTGCGTTTATAGTATGCGTATTTGTTCCCATGTATTTTCAGTGCGCCAAAGCCTTAAGTGGATACTTATTCAGCTTTCCAAGCATTTATTATCAAAATTTTTTTAAAGGGTGGGTAAAAAAATTGCTAAAAATTTCTGCCAATAAGTATACAGTTACACTGGGCAACAAAAGTATTCGTACAAATTAGCATTATTTCTTATGATCATTTCGTACGAATACTGTTGATCTCCAGTATATAGATATATGTAAGTATCCACACCATCGGTAAATATTAATTCATAACTAATATGTAATGTGATTTTTGTACTTATTTAAATAAAGTATTATTATAATATTTCCACAGACAAAAAAAAGGTTTTGTTTGCGAAAATTGTCGCCATAAGCCGCCCCGCGTCCATATTATGTGTAATTGAGTCTAATTAGTTTTGTCGTTTTTTTCGTTTCTTTACACATACATGTCGTACTTATATTTGAAATGTCTGAAAACTGTTTTATTTTGTTGAATAGTAAATAAATACGCAAAAAATTCATTAATACCTTATTTGGTGAAAAATGTGTATGGTTTCATTGTAATTTATATTCATTTTTTTTTTTACAAATATACTTACTTTATTTCTTTTATTTACATTTGTAGACATTTGTATTTGTTCTCTTTTTTTTCCACCAACTTATTTATTTTAAAGGCAATTTTCTTAGAAATTTATTATTAAAATAAAACTCATTCGCATTCCATGATCCAAAATAATGATGTCATTTTAATGTTTTAAGTAAATTTATCATACTTTTTTTAGTTTTCATATGATTTTTTTTAACGATCAAGATGTGCACAAATGACTTCATTTATTTGCTATGAATTGCGGTTATATTCTTGATGGCTACCTAAAGAAGGGGTTCACCTAAAATTTGTATAATGAGAAAACAGTTTTGCCATGGCATAACTTAACTTGATTTGAAAATAAAATAAAGATAAAAACAACAATTCAAAACGTTTAATTGCAATATTTATTTAGAGAGTGTTAATGTTTCGACTATAAAATTGAGCTATTGCTATACACAATGCTTGAAATGTTTTTTTGAATTGAATTTTTAGAGTATAAGTACAGGTATCCCTCCTATAATACGATATGTAGTTTCTAACATGATTCCGTGTTATATGAGACTATTATAGAACTGCCGTGTTAATCGAGAATTTTCCCAATTTTCTTTTCATGTTAAACCGTGCTATAGTATACCGTGTTATACGAAAATTTTCGTAATTTTCTTATCATATTAAATTGAAACCGTGTTGTAGGAGGGCTACCTGTACAGTCGTCCCTCATATAACGCGGTACTTGTATAGTATAACGCGGTTTTGAAATTGTGGCCGTCTCTTGTACACCGCCGTTGCAGTTTCGTATAACGCGATCTTAAAATTTCCAAATATTGATTTTTTCACTTAACCCTACTTTTTCTAAGTGATTCCTTGCCTCATATAATGCGCCTTTTTTGAAGAATTTAACCTTCGCGTTATATGAGGGGCGCCCCCATACTTAGGCTCTTGGGATTTTTGAGTGAGTTCAATACAAAATAATAGAAACGAAAGATTTTTTTTTTTAATTTTACAAACTGGACTTCGTGTAAATCCAGGACCGTGCAAACCGAGGGACTCGATTCATCCAAGCTTCTTAAATCAATCCAATGATTCTCGTAGTCTTTTTCAAACCGGTTTTTTTATCTCGGAAGGACAGGGATGGCAGCGACAAAATTTAGGACGGTGGCGAATAGCAAAATTAATTTAAACAACAACATGTAATGGCCGAGAAGGTCATTAGATGATTATCCTTGAAACTAAAAGGCATAAATGTACCCAAATGCTAATTCTTACTTACCAAAAAATATACGGAACATATTTTAAGAAACATAACAAAATTGGCAAAGGAAGTTGGTTAAACTGTTTCGAAAAATTACAATAAAATCTCAAATTTCATTTTTCATTTAACATAAAATTCATTAATAAAAAACTGAGCACGAATTGTTTAATAATTTACGATTCTATGTTGTTTTTGTCTTGGTTGTTGTTTTTATGCTGTGATATCATTTACATATACGTAAATTAAATATGAATTAGCTTCTTCAGCAAGTAGTAGAGCAATATTAGTGCGCGGATCGCATAATTAATTTAAGGCAATAATAAAATATTTTAAAAATACTTAGTTCGTATTACAATTTTAGTAATTTAGTGATTAAGTAACTTTAAATTTTTTTACAACACAATTTTAAGACATAAACCACTTAACCTATGTTCGATTTTCCTTTACGATTGTTCATTTATTTGTTGTTGTTGCCTTTTTTGGTAAGTAAGTACGTTAAACTCTAAAATTGTTATTCTTATTTTTAGCAATCTTTCTCTTATCAATGTTATCATTTTGTTATCGACATAATATCAAAGCTATACCGTAAAATGAATTGAATAATAAATCTGTATTTGCACTTAATGTCAAGTGGGTAAAATTTGTTTTTAACTTCAACTAATAATCAATATTTCACTTGAAATATAAATTGTTTGCAATAACTTGTAAATCGTCCGCAATTAATTATTTTTCGGTTACTACTGTTTTAGAGCATCAAAAGCTCGTTTTCTTACTTTTTATGAATACAGCAAATAGAAAAGGTTCTTTTTTATTTCTATCATATACATATACAGTGCTGGGCATAAAGATAGGTATGTAAGGCATATTTTGTATGAAAAAGTCAATATACAGTAATTCTCTTACTTGTTAGGATTGATATCTGAGAAATCTATGAATGTAATTATTGATTGATTTAAATGCTAATATTTTCTAAAAATATGGAAGGGAAATAAGAACAGTTGATGGAGGATTGTTGTGCAAAAAATAAGTGCGGAAAATTAAATGCTATGAAATGCCTCATTAAAACCAGAAACTAAAGAAATCTATTACTTCATACATACCCTTAAAAATTACATTCCAAAGTAAAAGAAACTATGTTTTGTATTCTGGTTTTAATTAGGCATTTTATAGTATTTAATTTTTCGAACCTATTTTTTTTTTGGACAAAATCCTGTAACTGTTCTGTCCTTATTTTCAGAAATTACTGAATTTCGACTTTTTCATACAAAATATGCCTTGCACCTATCTTTATGCACAGCACTGTATACTTAGTGTATGGGAGTGGATAAAAGGTCAGAGCTGACTATCCTAAAAAAAAAAGTACAAAATCATTTTAATCATTTTCGATATTTTTCTGAGAATTGTTAGACGACCATTTTTTTTTATCGTTATACGATGAGGAGGTCTTTGGCCTATTTTATAGTAGACCCCACTATACATATGAGAATTATACTAATTTATTTATAAAACAATCATAAGTATATAAACAAATAAAAAATATTTTCAATGTAGCTGAAATGGTTGAAAAAAAGCAAATTTTGATCATTTTTGAAATATCATCTCTCCTATAGATACATTTGTACCTTGTCGTTCACATTAGGGTTAAATAGGTCATTTTCATATAACAAATTCTATTTTTACATGAACCGTTTTTATCTCCAACATACATATTTCCTTTAATTCGGAAAAAAAGAGTTAAGAAAGTTCCATCTTAATTGAAAGATAAGGCACCATCTTCTAAAATAAGCCAAATTTTACTATTTTAAGACTAATGTGGAAATTTTTTTTTGTAATCTCTTGAAATTGATATCAAATTGTTATTATTTGTCTGACGCCTTTTTCGCATAAATTTAATTTTTATTTAAAATTCAATGTAATAAAATAATAATCACTTATAAGTGTGATACTAAGGCATTACTTTACTTATCTCAAGCAGCATGCTTTTGTGGCCTCCGAATATTGATTTTATTACGAGTTCCCTGGTCTGACCCTTCGTGTCAATTACTTCGATAATCGATATCAAGGCAATGTGTTTTCGTTTTTATTCTATATGTGCTGTACATTCATATACTTAAGTATAATTTATTGTGTATAATAACAGAGGACATACACACCTACCCATTCCCCTAGCCAATTAAGTACAAACATAAAAAACATATTTTTTAAATTATAAAGTAAATAAAATAAAATTAATATAATTTAACTAAGGGCAGGTACATTATTTATGTATCTACATGATGCTATATGGTCTACACTCTACACACATAATGGGGGTTATTCCGGTAAATTTACGCAAATCTTGTTAGTTTACATAACATTTTCTATTTTCGGGAAACTACTCGGTGAAAATGTTAAAAATTACTGAACATTGTTTGGAATATGAATTGGGACATTTCATTGGTATGATTGTTATAAATACTCTTACGATAACAATTTGGTGCGTAATTTACGGGAATAATCCGTAATATCCTTTTGTATATAATGTATATGTCGAAGTATCCTACACATATATAAAATACATAACAAGGAATTTCTAAATATTTATGTTTTCTAACATGCGACGCAAAAAAACTCGCCCTCTAAAAACAAACTATCATATAAAATGACGTAATCAGGAAGTGTTTAACACACCCTAAGTCGCTTAATATTTGCTATATTAGTTAGAGAATGGCATATCAAAAATGTTATATGTGGACATATAATTATGTTGGATTTGCTAATGTATGGTGTATACAGGGTGATTCAAAGAAGATGTGCCAAATTGAAATAGATAATTGGCCAAAAACCCGTTCTATAGGTACATACGTTCGATTCTTAACCGTTTTCTACATGTAAATAATTACAAAATTATATTATGACACTTTTCTTACTGCAAATATAAAATATATTCATGAGTTAATGACCACTTTATACCAAACTCTTTAAGGACAATCATCCAGTGCACGCGATTTCGTCCGAATTGCATTCACCAGAAATGTGACGAACCTGTCCGAATTACTTGTATTAAATTAATTAATTTTAAAATATTCACCTTTTTTTCACTAAAAAATTGAAATATTTCAACCTAGCCGTAAAAAAACAAAACACAATTCGTCTGAATTAAATATCCATTGAATAATTGTGTTAACCTTCTTACGAATTTGGTCGAAAAATCCCATCAAAATGGAGATAGTTCGCAGTTGTGATAAAAACGTACGAAAACGCACAAATTGTTGGGCATACAGTCGACGATGTTTAATGTATTCGAATCGTTCTAATGTAAACGTCACTTTTTTGACGAAAACGCGTGGTGAACAGTGGATGACCGCCCTTAAAGTGTTGCGAAAAAATTTAAAACAGAAATCAGAGCTTCCAGTGTGTGGAAGCAAAATCCAAATTTGTAATACTTAATTTAGTATCAAAAATATTCTTCCATCTTACACTCCTACCCATCGTTAATACTTATTCAACTCTTATTTTTGTATTATCTTTTATCCACCCTGTACTTACTAATAAAAATAGATATTGAACCACATTGGTTTAAGTTGATTGAATTTCCTAAATTATGTATAGATAAAATGTTGTCAAAAGAATTTTATAATTATTTACCAGTACTTAATATTATTGTTGCTTTATCGGCAAACGATAAAATCGTAGGTTTTTTTTTCATGGTCATTAACCATTTTAATTAACTATGAAATACTTAGATTATCTAATTTTATATCGATTTAGATCAATTTTTGGCATATAGTTAGAAAGTGTAGCTTCTTACATGTAGGGGAAATTAGTTTGCTGGTTTTATTAATAATCTATCAGTTAAAGTAATTAAAGAATTTTCTTTGGATTTACAACATAGCAAATTGTCCGTATTTGGTAAGCGGAAACCTTTGGTTCGAAGGGTAGTTTTTAGAACGAAAATTGACAATAGTTTTAAGAAAATGGGTGAGTTTAGAGTTATTTAAGGGGTCATTCAGTGGCGACTGGTAGATCATTGATATAGTGGGGCCATTTTTTTCAATTTGTATTATTGAATGCATTTACTTGTTAAAACAATAGGGTGGATCGAAATAATTGAATACCAAAAGTATTAAGACAATAGAGCATTAGGGTGGATAATAAAATAATATGAACTTTCAATTCGATGGTTTTGGTTGAACGCAAAATTTTCACAAGCCAATTATGTCATTTTGCAAATAAGCTGCCTCTTCGATGAACGATCTGAAATCTGAGATTGTAGTTTTGCTGAACGCATCCTAATATTTCTTTTTGCTCTATTTTAAGTGATTGGGGCTATCTCAACGCAATTTTTCCGTTTCGTGAATATTTACTATAGAAACGCCTATTACTTATAATAATAATTTTTTAAATATATTTAAGTATAAGCGTTTAAGTAATTTTAGATATGATTTTATTATGAAATATCTATGATTAGGTTATAAGTATCAATTAATGTTATCGCATAACAATATAAATGTTCAATTAACCCAACTACTTGTAGTTAAAGCCAACACCAGCGGTATCGACTATCGTTCATATTTTAATAAAGAAAAAATGTGATCAATAAATGAGCCATAATGTAATGAATCAATGATGATGATTAATAAAATAAATTTCATCGTCATACTTTGACGCTGTCACCATTAAATGGATGAGTAATTTTAATATTTTCTGTTCACCAAAAGGTTATTATTTTGTTGTTGTAACAAAGTTAGTTTACCGTCGTACATTATGAGTACGTTGTAGATTTTAGCAACCGTGCCAATACTAGTAAATACAAATTTGTTCCAAGTTATATTTTAAAAATTAGCATTTTTCTTTTATTTATTGAATGTACTTCTTCTTCTTCTTTTAGCTCTACATACCGGTGTGGGATTTGGCCCTCTCTGTCACTTTTCTCCATTCCGTTCTGTTTAGGGCTGCTTCTTTTCAGTTGCGAACACCTTTTTAAATTTAAAGATCTTTCGTTACCCCATCTAACCATCTTGCACGAGGTGTGCCTCTCGCTCTTGTATGTTCGGGTCGGCTATTAAAAGTTCGCTTTTGTTTCCTTTTTTCGTCCATTCTAATAAGGTGTCCGGCCCACCTTATCCGTTGTGCCTAAGCGAATCTAACAATATCCTCTCCTCATTTCCTATGAACTCGTTTAAATCTTTGTTTGTCTGTCGTACAAACACAGTCTTGGAATTTTTTATAATTTAGATGGGTGGTAAAAATCTATACCAGCGCCTACGAAAGCGTTAAATTAAAAATTATTATTATTATTAAAAAAAAATTAAAAGACTCCAATGAACAGGGAAATTCAAACGTTTTTAGTTTTCGTGGCCACTCGTTCCCAAGAAACAAACAAACAGATCTGGGTATTTACATTATATTTAATTACTTATTAGTAAGTATTTAACTATATTTCTCACAATTATTTTAAATTTCACATAAAAAGGTCAGAAGATTTTATCTCCTATTATTTCAAGATTCTAGGTTACTCTCAATAAACATAGAATACACTTTGATAAGTATACAAATATTTTTCTACATACTTAAGTATTTTTTTTTTCGGTAAGTAACTATGTACGCAGATACGGTTAGGTACAGGTGTTACGAAAATATTTTTTTTTAAATAAGACCTTGTTTTAGTTTTTACAATATGTACGGTGACGTATGACGACATTTTTAATCTAAAATTAAGTTCATTATAACTACTTAATGATTGATATTATCAGCAAATATTTTGACAAGTAACATTTTCCATAAATCTGGTTTTTTTTTTAAAAAATATTATATTTTGTTTACATGACAAATTCTCAACTAAATATGCGAAGGTATAAAATTCGTGATTAATAAATGATTATCGAGTAATTTTTGTTGTTGTTGAGTCAAATGAATTATTTTAATATTACTAAGGTGCAATTTTATTAATCCAGTTAATTGTATTTCCATAAGTACTTAGTAGGTATCTATATAATTACAAATGCGAACTATCTAGAATAATTTACAAAATGATGATCCCGCAATGATGACGCTGATGGCCTTCAGTATTTTTAGGTTAAAAGTTTGTTTCACATTTTATGGTGTTATTATCATACATAAATTCTAACTTTTAGTTAATCAACATATACATACATATATTATAATAGGAAACTTGTAGTCAAAGCTACATGTAAAACTTTGTAATTATATTAAAAAAAAAATGTAAAACTTTTATTTTGAAAGGTATTTATTAACTTAGTTTTATGCATTCTATACTGTTTTTCTTAAAAATAAATCATTTAATCATGTGTGAAATAGTTTTTAGACATGCAATCGCTAACCAAATGTCATGGTACAAGTTTACTTTATAAATAAGTTAATCATCTACTTACATATATATGATATCTATGCGAATTATGTTTAGATTTTATGTTAAATACAGTTACATACTTATGAATTCTAGTTACATATGTGATCTATTTTAGGGTAATAATAATAACAGAATTTATTTTTACTTAACCTTTTAACGACTATTGGGTAGAATAATACCCAAAAATAGAGCAATCTTAGAAAAAATCTAACTAAAGCCAGGTAAGAGGTATCGCGATTTAGTTTTCATGGTTAGGTAAATAAAAGATAGTACTACACAAAAATAATTTGGGGGTCATGCCTTGAGGGGTAGTAAGCGGATCAACGGTCAGTGAGTTGATAAAGTCGAAAAAATTGCCCGGCAATGGCTCTGGAAAATTGGGGAAGTGGAAAATCGAAAAACCGTCTTTGTGCCTAATAACCTTAGGTGTCCTCTTAAAATGATCGATAAAATGTCTAATTTCTTATTGGTAACAAATGTAAATATTACACGACGAAAATCAAGTTACATTTTCTACATATATTTTTTACCAAAATGGCCAATTCGGCTTTCTGAAATATTTCGGAACAATTCTGAATAATGTCTTGTGATGGGATTATTTCATGTATAAGTATGTCAAACTTAATTGGACGGAATCGTATTAGTTTGCTACATTTGTTACATTTGTTTGTTACATTTGTTTAACAAATTAGAAAAGAAGTGTTTTTTTAACAACGCTGTCCTTAGCACAATTATAACAATCAGATAATTATGATCAGAATTCAGAATAAAACCATAACTATAAAGTGATAAGTGCTAGAACTGCTTATTCAGTGTTACTGTTTTTTTTATAAGTGCAACAACTTGAGGAATATTTTTTTTGTTTAAAAAATAATTGTTAAATGCCCAAAAAACAAAAAAACAAAATCCACCAATTTTCGAATAGTAATTTAATAATAAATTGTAATTGATAGTTTGTAAATTAAAAACAAGTTTTTTGTTTGCAGAGAAAAAAAAAATCTTACCTACTACTTATAAAATATTAATTTCTCATAAAAAGAATTAATGACTTTATGCGATCGGATGGGCAGCAATTTTAAATTTTAAGTTAACTGGTTCTCCGATTAATTTTATATGTACGTCATTATAGCCTAATTTTCTAATCTAAAAGATAAATTTAAGTTTTTTTTATTCTTTGTTGGCATTGGTTCTTCGTACAATCGTAAATTAAGTGTTGGCGTATTTTTATCAAAAAGAAACTATATTTATAAAATTTTTGCATAATAAAATATCGCTTATCGAACCTACGGCTTAGTAAAATTACCATAAAACCCTAGTTTATCAACATTATACACACACATATTATATATGCGTATGCGTTCCATATAAATATTATTTATGTAACTACGAAGAGAGAGAGAAAAAAACTACTATCAAATTTATAACATTTATTTTTGGATGTTATTTTGATCTATAATTGTAATAATTATATATCTTTCAATTTTAATAATATCAAATTAGGATTTTTGTCATTTTCAGACATTATTAAATGATTAGATTATGTAATACTTATTTATAATGTAACATGTAATATGTGAGACAGATATTTGTCGACCTACATATTATGAGATTTAAATTTTATTTGCAAATTGTGGTAGAAATTAAAAAAAAAAATTAAATCAAACAGTAGCGAAGCGTATAGAAAATAATGTAGCGTTCAGTATCATTTTAGCACCCTATAACCTCTACATTTTTTTTTAATTTTCTAATCAGCGTCAATATGTTAAATACGACAAGAATAAATGTTTACTTTTTTTTTTGTTTCACTTTTCCCACATTTATGGATTATACTAGAGCAGGCATCGGCAACCTCTTTTGACTGCGGATCAAAATCAACCAAAATGTGGGTCAATTGGTATTTTTATTTTAAAACTATCTGTCATAAATTAGATAAATATTATTGAGAAACTATTACAATATGCTATTAAACTCTTTTTAAACTGAAGGGCTCCTATTGGTCCCGTTGTAGGTGGTACATTCAGAGAGCCTAACCGATCAATAGAAGTTCTCATCACCTGCTGATCACGCATCTGCTCTTGTTTATATCGTCGTTAAAGTTAAAGCTCCGGTTAACATTTAAAATTGAGAATTTAGATAATAAATAATCCCCTCCTAATTCTAACAGCACTGATTATCAAATGGGTCACTTGGTGATCCGCGGGTCATAGGCTGCCGATTCCTGTTCTAGATGAAAAACTTTTATGAAATTTATATGAAACGATTGACTCTTGAATGTAATCTACTTAAATACGATTACGTATTCTGATTGAAAACAAATAGAAAACTTCGCCAAATTTTATTATCACGAAAAGTAATAAGTAAATAAATAAAAGAGGGCGACTTGCAAAACTTTGTAAGTTCTAATAGGATTACAAAAAATTTATTTTAATCTGAAGAGTGAATCTTAACCATTGTATGGTAAGTTAATGACGAGATTACAGCCAAACGATGTGTAAATATTTTGTTTTACAAAGTTTTTGGCTAAAGATGTAATTTTGGAACACGTTATTCATCTTTATAAGTAAATATCATATTTTCTAAATTACAAGGATTATTAGGAGAGGAGATAAATAGATTACACACATTATAATTATAAACTAATGTTTGGTATACCGAAATGATAATTTTTTTAATTAATTAAGATAAAAAGATCGAACTTAGACGAATTTTAATAGAATGTGAAACAAACTCGAAAATTTTGCTGGGGACAACCCATACCTACTTAACAAAAAATGTCTTTTGTCAAAGAATTTTACAAATTAAATAAATTTACTTTATGGAAAAAATTCTCTAACTTTCTATATTTATGTTCATGTTTTTATTTGTATTTGCCTAATCAAAATTGTTTAATGTGTATTGTGTTCGCTGGTAAAATTTTGAAGAAGGATAATAACAATATCACATAAATGTATAACTTTTTAGAACTTATTTGTCGCCCTTAGACTCTTTGGATAGATTTATTCATTTCTTAACATGAAACTTTTTTGCTATCAATCTTTGTTTAAACATAAAAATGGTAAAAATGGTGAAATCCGTTAACACCATGGTTTAAAAGGCCCTAACATCATTTTTTTTATGATATCTGGTAATTTTGGATATTTTACACTGTCTGGCAACACTATTTTACTAAATTTCACAAACAAATATGAGTTTTCCCCGCCTTTTAAATGTTTTCTCAAATGAAATGCTTGTTTTTCTCCTGAAAAATTTGAAAAAGGAGGGTAAGGGCCTTTTGTCAAATAACCATCAGTATATACATACATATATCCGGTAATAACAGTAATAAATTACCTAAGGTTCATGTATCAGAATGCAAGCACATAACATACCTGCCTGAAATTATTGTCGTGATTATTTATCATGTAAAATCGATAATTGGTTTTTTGTTTTGGTCATGCATGATTAAAATTACAGTAACTGCTTGAGGTATTCTTTTTAAAAATGTTGCTAAAAATCATAACTAATTCAGACAATTTGTAATTGGGGTCCATAAAAACTTAAGTCATAAAACCAATTTCTTGATAAATTTCTGGTAATTCTTTTTTGTTCCCTACTTTTTAATTTAGAAATAAGAAATATTTTAATATATAAGTACTTAAATACTTATTTTTCTTCCAGGTATGTACCGAAGTTTTTTCTATTGGTATAAAAATCAAAACTACTGAAAGAGGGTAAGTTTTTACACAAAAAATACTTGTTTGGTTTATTTTCATTACTTACATTGGTTCAGTAATTTCTACATGATTTACCTTCTTAACCCTAGGTGGGTTTTTTTTTGACTGACTCCGCAATTTATCATGACATGCGCGATCGCTAAAATAGATTCACATTGTAATTTCTACTTATTTATATCGTTTTTTACCGTGAGTGGAGGTGTCGTAAGACGAAAAAAAGATAAAATGGCAGTTCAGCACATATTCAGCATCTCACAGTATCCTGCCTTTACATATGTGACCACGTTCAACTTAATAATTACAAATATAATGGCAAATGTGTATACTATACGTGTTAGTTTTTCGCTTTTTGACTTTTCGATGTGTGACGGCATTTGCATTTAGAATTTAACTCTAAATTGAGATTTTAAAAACTTCTATTGATATAAGAAATTAACATCAACTAATCAACATGACATTAATTAAAAAAAAAAACTTATAAATTTTAACCTTAAAAATCAATTAGTTTTCCTTAATCAACATTTGGATGTGTCAGAAGCCAAACGGTTTAACTCCACTCTATGAAAATTTTCTTATATCGTTTTATTACCATTTCATTACTTTTAAACTAAATGAAAATCGATTTTTTTTATTAATCTTTTAATACTCTGTGAAAAAATGAAAACATTTTGTATGGCCCTTGAATTTTATTTAATTAATAAATAATAACTATTTTTTTCGATTGCCAAACCAATTTACTCCAAAAACATTTAATTAAATTAAAACATAAAACTTTCTAAAAGCATTATCTAATAAATTTAATATATTTTACATCTTGTAACTTCAATCTGATTTGTAAGCTATAACTATAAATAAAGCCTATCAGAGTGGGGCAGGAGGGGCTGTAACCCCGGGCCTCGCATATTAGGCACTTCAACTTGGCAACTCAATATGTTAGACAAAACTATAAGGGAAGGCAAAGCGGAAAGAAATTTAAAAGTAACTAACTTAATAAGACAAATTACATTGCAGAATTTTACAATTCGAAAAAAAAACACCGACATGCTAGGACGCCGTTGTCCCACTTTGCCGTTCTGTCAGGGCATTCCTCATTTGTATACGTATATTTGTACACTATACGTAATTTATGGTGCCTATACTCACTATTGCAATACCATGCTGAATCGATGCTGAATTGGTTTTATTAATCATGCCTGTGAGTGTAGAATTAAAAACTATCTATGACAATGTGTAAGGAACGATTAGGAATTGACTAGCAACATTCAACATTAATTATCAAATAACGCTTATTTTAGACTATTCTGAAATAATCTAATATTAAAGCACCTAAAGCTTCTCTAAAATAATTAAATGTAAAAATCCATTGTTTTCTTGTCCACAATTTTATATAGAATTTTAAAGGGCCTCTAAAATATTAGTTGCTCCTGGCCTCGTAATTTCTCTAAAAGGCCCTGACTTTCTTTTTATAATGAGAAGAAACATTTTCAAAATTATTTTTTACAAAACATCAATTATCTCGACTTTTCATTTTGTGGATTTAAACCGTTTGGCTTCTGACACGCCAATTTCATATAGAAAATAATAAAAAATTAAAATTAATTCCGATAAATTTTCTAATTAGTATTCAATACCAGTGTGTGATCAACATTTCCGATTGAGTCAATATTTGTTTTGTCGTAGCTAATTTAAAATAAATGTTTTTGCTACTAATACTGTCTCTAAAAATAAATCACCTACCCATCCTATCTGCCTGCCTAAATAATTCTTAAACACTCCGATAAACAAGAAAGTTTACTTTTACTCAAATTACATAATGCTGACGCTGACCTATCTACCTATGGTTATGTGTAATGTTTGTAAGTATAGTAAATAATAATAATGGTGGTGTCTATTAATAGTTCATTTTAAAACGATTGATATGCTACCAGCTATAAGTGCGTCGGCCGAGCCCGTCTTACCAAAAACAAATTTATTTTCTTATCAAACAACTTGTATCTCACATTGAAATTGGTTTTTGGATGACTTCTGAAGAATTTTGATTGTGGTAAATTAAACTGCGGTAGAGCTCATTATACGGAATAGTTTTAGTGAGACCATTCACAAATTATAGATGGAGTTTATCAATAAATTTATGTTTACTAATTTTATATACAGTAGAACCTCGATTATCCGAGTTTCCGTATTAACCGAGGTGAATTTAAAAAAAAAACAACTTGTGTTCAATTGAACCGAAAGAAATCAAAACACGTACTTTGCCGTGTACATTATCAAACCTTCTTTGTTTTTTAAACTAAATTATTCAAAGCCAAATAAAATAGATTTTAAAGAAAGTATGGCTCCAAATATGCCTATAAAGACAAAAAATGGTTTTCTCACGGCCTACCATTTTATCCGAGTTTTTAGTTATCCGAGGTCTGCCCGGTCTCAATTACCTCGAATAATCGAGGTTCTACTGTATATTGGATTTTTATATTTATATTTATGATTCTTAAGCATATAATTGTATTAAAATGAGTTAAGTGTCTTTTAACAACAATCTTTAACCATGTTTTATGATATATCTTCAATATTTCCTGTGGGTTAGTTAGTTTAGTGTGGTACCCGGTTTTTTTTTTAGATGAAGATAGATGAATGAATTTGACCGTGACATAACACTTTCAAAGACCAATCAAGTCCAATTGTTAAACGAAAATACCGACGCTAAATGGGTCCAATTGGAACAGGATAACGGTTTATGGGGTGTTATTCTGCAGTCATTTAAAATTAAGAAAATCGTATATAGTCTTGCTTCATCACAACAAGGTGTGTTGTGTACGTGCGATGAAGCAGAGTTTTTTTTCCAGTCAGTATATACTGAAGAAACATTTTACAAGCTTATACAATATTTATAGAAAATATTTGTCCAACTGTTGTTTGAAGATTCCTGACAACAAGTCTTAATCTTCTTTTAGTCTAGTTTGGTACTGTGACAACATTGTTGATTGACAAAGCGTCTTCAACATAAGATAAATTAAATAAAAAATCTTCTTATTCTTACATAATGGTAGATTTATGTACCATAAGGGTACCGCAACAATTGCCAATACATTTTCCACTACCATTTACTTACCATATTTAATCTTCCATTTACTTACCATATTTAACGGAGAAGAGTACTTAGCATACAATAGAAGAAGTGCAGCATTTTTGACAAGGTAATTCTATACGATTTTTCCTCGTACGCGCTCTTATAATATTTTTTTTTACCCGCATATGCTTAATATGCAAAAATTCTGCTGCTTCCTCTCCTCTGATGCATATGTACGTTACTCTGTATACATAAGTACGTTACTTGTGTCTAAATTACATAATAATTTTAAACAAAAACATTTTAATAGACATCAGTCAATGGTGGAGGTCGTACTTAAATCAGACTAATATACCAGAGAGTCGTTAACCCATTAACGCTGGCCGTCCCCATTTGAGGACGGGTACTTAAATTGTTATAGTGTTCACGATTTTTGAAATACCGCGCTAATTTGCATTCTTGTACAATATTTATCAAACAATTAAGTGCAATGTAATATATTCTAATTTATAAAGTTAAAAAAAAATTAAATTTTGTTGTTGTGTTTTTTTTATGCCCTTTTCCATCCATGGTCTGAAAATTACGAAATTTAGTTTAGCCGTTTGGTTTTAGGCATTAATGGGTTAAGCAAGCCTTAATTGTATTTTATTTTTTTAAGTACAAGTAGGTGAAATTTGTCGATTTATTCTACTTTTTACATTTATTATTTCAATTGATGCCGCAAGATTCATCATAATGTAGAATTGTAGAATGAAGAATAGAAGGCGAACAATGTAAACGCGACGCAGGCTAAATTATTGTATATATATTGAAGTTCAGTGCAGTGCATCGACCCTTTTTTGCTTTCTTCGGTAAGTGATTTTTGTAATGTACATATTCAGAAGAGTGTACCAAATCAAGTAACAAGTAACGAGTACCGGATTACCATTTTAACATTATGTAGGTTTTATTGGCTTTTTCTTGGCATTCCAGATGGTGTTCCTATAAAATAGAGTGGAGCGTTTTTTTTTTCTAAATTACCTAATTAAATCAGAAAATTGTGATTGGAAATTAATTTTCTTAATTTTATCAGTCGAATCGATTCATTTTTATTAATTAAAATCTCTTTTCGAAGTAACCATACAGGGTTGTTCAAGAAATAAAAAAAAATTAATTAATTTTTCTAAAACAGCAAATAATTGCACTTGACATTTTGTTGGTCGATCCTAAGAACTAAGTTTTCTAGGTAAGTTTTTTTTTAATTCCTTCTAAAATTTCTTATTAGAACTTTGACACAAAAAACTCAAATTACAAAATCTCAAATAGAGAAAATCTAGATTTTTTTGCTTTTCTTCAATTTTTCATCAAAACATAAAATGGAATTTCTTCTTTAAAGTGAGTAGCCATTTGAAGATGTAGCATTTCTTCAATGTGTCGAACTCAATGAATTTTAATTTAACTCAATTATAAATAAATTCCTAACTAGAAAACGATAACAAATCGGTCACCTCTCTATAGAACGATTTTATGCTTCAAGTTCAAATAGATCACTTCTATCATCCCACTTAGTTTGTTACACCGCTGTGTTGGATCACCCTGTATAATATTTAAACAAACACAAACACTTCAGCAAATCTTTTCGAGATTTTGATTTTTTTTTGTATGCTTCAACATTTAAATCTTCTCAATTTATAAAATTTACTCTTTTTACCAGTTTTTTGAAATTTTGCGTAGAGACTCGGCCAGAGTAACTTTAAATTCAAAAATTTTTAGCTTAGGGGAAAATTTATCAAACTCATTACCTATACAAATACAAAAATTAGTTTTAATAAATTCGGAGTAAAAATTCAAAAACTCTGTATAAAAAACAACGCTCCACTCTACTAAATATTGGTAGGTATATCGATCGTTACGTTCTCGAAATGCCTTGACGCTTATTCTTTAAGGCCAGAAACATATACAGATTGTACATTTTCAGTTGATGTGGGATTGTTGGAATACGAGAACCATTCAGGCATCATTGCACGCAACATTTTCAAATACTCTACTTCTATTTCCAACAAGAATATTTATATCATATCGGATCGGAAGAAACGTTCTAATTACTTGTTTGGATTTATGGATAAAAAGAGGGTCAATAAACTTAACTTGATTCGGTGGTGATGGTACAAAAAAAAAAAAAAACAAGAAATGAACGAATAAACATAAACATGATTTATCATTTTCATATACATACATACATATATACATAAAAGCAAACGAAAAGTCTTTTAGAAAAAAGTGAATTTTTCTCTGACTTAAGTTTAATTTCTTCTTCTTCTCTTGAAATGCAGTCTTGTGTACGCGACCAAAATAACTAAATATACGAAGTTTTATACAGATAATTTTTGAGTTTATATAAAAGCAAATCAAAAGAAAACCGGTAAAAAAGAATAGTCAGTTTAACTGACTATGTATAAATTAGTATACCTGCATAACTAAGTTTCAAATGCTAAAATGCTTTGGAACTTTTCAGTCTATTACAGAAATACTTCCTATTTGATTTTCTATAACTTTCTTTTCTGTACAACAAATAAATTATTAAAAACCCTAAAAATAATACAAAATTGATTACAGCACCATAACGGTAGGGTGTAGAACTTTTTGCTATATTAAAGAAATCTTCATTTCTTTATTATTTAACAACAACAAAATAACATTTTGCCCCATCTCCTCCTATACACCTGTTCGATTAGCTCCAAAAACAATATTCCGTATTTTGGCTGGTAAATGTTTTTTCCTACAGTGAATATTAAGGGGTGTTACAAACTCCGTGCCACAGTTATAATACCCGACGCTCATGTAAAGAGCGGTAGAAACAAACACTGAAAGAATTTCTTTTATTCAAAATATTGATCATTGATCATTGGATGAGATATAATGCTTGATTTAAAAGAATTCAATAGGTCCGCTGTTCATTCAATCTAGCAAAAATTAAAGTCTTTAAAAGCATGATATACGGATAAGATCATCATAAATAAATTCTCCGACAGTCAAGTAAATTCTCACTTATAATTATGCACAATATGATTCAATTTAGTAGTGTTTTCGTTAGAATCTCTACGTACTCTAAAGATTAGTAATCGGCACGTAAACTTCTTAGTCAATATAAATCATCCGTTTCCGGGCATCATCTTCTGTTCCTCTCAATAAAAAAAAACTAGAGTTTATTATTATAAAAAATGGCATCAGATTTTGCAAAGCCTAATGCCGTCCATAAAGTACAAGGTGATCCAATTCGATTTTCCTATCTTCGCAGCACTAGAAATCAGATAGCTCAAAGATAATCAAAATGCTCAAAGTGTCATATTTACGAAATCGATCGCTTAACCACCGCTCAACCCGTTAAAATTGTTCAATTGTTCTACCTAACAATTCTGTACGAACTGTGCATCGAAATTTACGGGAAGATTATACTCATCATCTTAACATTTTTTTGTGTGGTTGTTCTAAGAGTCGTGTCTACGCCGACAAACCCGAAACGTTGGAACAACTAAAACATCTGCCAAGTGATAGTCGAGATACCGCCCGAAATGTACGAAAAAGTCATCGAAAATTACCTCGAAAGGATCGCTGCTGCTCCAAAAGATCTAGAGGCGGTCATTTATTGATATTATTTTTAATAATTAATTAAGTAATGAAATACATTAAATGTTCGATTAATTAAAAAAAAACCTTAAATTTATGTTTTTTTAAGAAAAAAGTTCGGAAACTAAAGTTGGACCACTCTATACTATCACATTTCTTTTCGAATAGTTGTTTTATGGAACTTTGGAAAGTTTTTAAAATATCGAGATACTCCATATCTCCAATACCAAATGAACAGAAATATATCTCTGGACATAATGTAATTATTTGTTCAGATTCTAAAGTGAAGTTGTTGCTCTAGATTAGCGATTTCCAAATAAGGGGTCGGATGCAACTAAAATTGGGTTTAAGCGAATAAATATTAAATATTAAAATTGTTTACATAATTATTGTAATTTCTGTACTAGAACAGGAGCTTTTTTGCAGCAGTTATTCTGTAATGTAAACCATGCTTCAGAATATTTGACATATTTCACATTCAAATATTGGGTTAAATGGGTGGGTGGCAAAATTAATGAGTTGAAAATTGGGTCGCATGAAAAAAAGGTTGGAAATCGCTGCTCTAGCTTTAGATTAAGGACGCATCGCTCTCTAATGAATTTGTATTTGTTTTATTATGATTTGAACTTAAGGACCTTCTTTCATAAACAGCGCATAGCGCAATTTGTTGTTAGAATTTCTATTACCCACTCAGACACATATTTACTATTGATCAACACTATTTCAAAAAATCTGCAATCTCACTTATGTATATAAAAAAAGCATATTTTTGTGGTGCCAACTTTTGCGATAGACATACATACATACCACATATGTATATTTTTGTATGTGCAGTACATACATAACGACAAATGTATACATATTTAATGTCTGTCGGTATTATTACATAGGGGGCCATGACCTGCTCAAGCTGTACTTTGTTGTACATAGATTTATGTATATGTACACATATTTACAATAACTCTGTCTTTGCTTTGAGAAAATATTTTAACTTATTGAACGGGGCAACCATTGGTTTATGTGTGTGCATTGCGCATTTTCAACACATTGATTTTTATTAAATTATTTATGTTTTTCAATGGTCATTGCCAACAGAAAAAGATTTTTATGTATTCTAAACGACGACTTTATAAAAATCTTTATATATTTTAGTCAGGGCCCCGTGACTTTTTAGCATATTAGAACAATGAATGTGTAAATGGAATCTTTACAGTTACTTGGATCTTATATAATAAGTACCGGCGCATTTCAGACCATGGAAATGGTGTGCAGTAATTAACTCAAATTGAATGTCAATGCGTGTTAAATGTGTTTGTTTCTGGTTTCGCATCATCATCATCATCATCATTATAAAGTAGCCAGTTTTGGCTAGAGAAATTGTTGGTCTATATTATGTCGCAATATGTAATAGCATATTTGTATCTATTTGTTATTTATTCGTACTGGTACGGTATGATTGAATTCTGTCTTAAATTTGATTCCTAAATAAATAAGATTAGACAACATATTTCAGATGTATGATTGAATGGTTTCTTACAAAATATTAAACGCACTCATTTAGTCTCACTCATCAAATGTCAATTGATGTAAAATTAATGTCAAAATTATAAATGTCACTGAGTTTGTTTGGCGATTTGTTTAAATTTTTCGTTAAAATGGCCAAATCCCAGTGATTTTCATAAACATTATCAAAGTTCTTTGTTGGTCTTTCGATATCACTTTTTTTTTCTTTTATTAAAATAAGGATATAAATTAATTTTGAATTACAATCAATTAAAATAAACAAATTAAATCATTAAAATCTATATATAAAAATTGAATTTTGCTTATTTTTTCATAATTACTAATTACAATCACAAAATAGAAAAACTTATTTCATTTGTTGTTTTTCTATAATAAATATCATTTAAGACAGCGTTCACAATGTCTTAAATACCTAAATATTTAAGACCAAAATTTGTCTTAAATGCGTTCAATCATACTTTTGTATTCGTTCGAAAATTTTAGACTTATTTTAATTCAATTATACTTATACTCATATGCAGGTACGATACTTGTTATAAAATAGAATGCGAGTAAGATTTCATAAATTATGTTCAGAACTATATATTAGCGTGACACCTAACTAATCTATTAACCAACCAAATTGTGTGTCTGGCGTCTTAGCTTTTAATCCTTTAAGTATAACCTTTGTCTATATTTAACTTGACTTTTGTTAACATAACAATTTTTTGTTATTCGTAACCTATTTTAGTTACATGTACTTGAACTTGACCAAATTTTTGCAAGAAATGTTGGCACATTTTTAATATTTTAACAAAATTTTGTTATATCAACAAGTATTGTAATTATAAAAAAATAATGACGTTTGAGAAAAAAAGAACAATCATCTTACAGGGTGTAACATTAGCGGAGGTAAAATAGTGGATAGGGGACCAACAAAAAGTCGTATCGGAGGGGTAGCGAAATATCAACCGTTTAGGCAATTTTAATTTTTTTTGGTAGAGTGTAGGAAAATACTCATAACTCTATTTTGTATTTTAAGCCAAGTTTGGTGTCATTTTGATGTACAAAATTAGATTTTATATCTATTTCTTATATAATTTCAAAAGCACATAAAATGGATCACAAAAGCAAGTAAAATGGATCATCCAAAAAAAAATATTTTCGGTGCCAATCGCCATGCCAAATTTTAACCTTTCCCATTGTATTTATTATGAAAAGAAAATTGTATACTGTAGAAAAAATTTTTTTAAGAAAATCGTATGTATACGACACTGTTTACTAAAAAGGTCAACAAATAAACGACAACTCAATTAATCTTAGTTATTGGTGATATGTTAAATTGTATATTTTGTACGACTTGCTAATCAAAATAAAACCGTTTCAATTAATACATTTCTTTGTTCATTTTCCTTATTCACATGAAGATCTTAATTTACACAAAACATTGACTCACAATTTTACTACTTAGCTCGTGATATTATTTCAAAATAAGAAAATATAATTGTTTGTGTAGTCCTGTTTAATTGATTTATCAATCGTAATATTCATTGTTTGATTTTACTCCAATAACTTCAGAACTCAAATTATTTGTTTATTGCTTATGAATAAGTAAAAACCAAATTTTCTTTACGAAATTAATTTGGAACCACTTTTCAACTTAAATCTTATGAAAAAATACTGCCAAAAAAAATACTATGAAATTGATTCTTTATTTGGTTTTTTGATGTTCATATTGTTATGTATAAATCAAAATGAAGTACGAAAGAAAGAGGTATGGGTGATATTGGTGATGAACACTAATAACATAACACCGGTATTAAAATTTAAAAACAGTCCCGCAAGGGAAGGGAAGGGAATCGCAGGGGTGCTGCAATTTTGTCCACTTGCAATACCCCTCGGGCATATAGTAAACCTACTGTAAAAATTTTACATAAAAACCTCGATTTTTCTCGTTACGTTTTTAAAACTGCATCTATTCGAGTGCATCGAGTTTCATCAAAATTAGATTAGGACAATCAAAATGCATAATTTGTGCTTGTGCGAACTATCCGCCTTCAAGCGTTATTTCCGAGGACGAAAATATGAAAATTCGACATGAAATTTGGTATTAGATGTGATGATTAGTAGAGATCCAAACCTATTTAAGCTTTTAGTCGATACATTATTTCGAACAAAAACATGTATTACCATGATCCAGTTAACATGTTTCACATAAAATTAGTTTTTCTTTTTTTGACTGAATTTTATAATTTGTCTTTTCGATATACTTAGGATATTTGAATGCGTCAGGGAGGAATATTTTACCTGTTTTACTCTTTTTTAATAAAAACTAATAATAACTTTAATTTCTAAATAAAACACGTTGACTTGGTTAATTTATAAATTTAATTAAAACATTTCTATGTAGCTATCTATTTGCTTTACCCATAGTTCATCCGCCTCTTTATTATTGAAATTATATTTTGCGCGTGTTTAGGTTGAGGATTACACAGCAACATTTTAATATTATTTGGGTTGAACATGCAATTTATATTGATCACTTACTATATATGTATATTGAAGAGAGTTATACTTAAAATGCGTAGATTATTCGCCAATTTGCTGCAATAGAATTACCTATTTGCTTAACTAATTACACCTTCTGAAGGTAAGATAATTAAATGCTATGCAATAATATTGTGTTGCGGTAAATACATAAATATCTATAAATAAATTTATAATTTATGTGAATTTGCTTTTTAAGAAATGAATTTTGTACTTTCAATTGGATGACGTTGTTGGGTTGGTTCGATTGTAGTTTTTGTAAATTCTTCATAGGCATAGCTTTTGGAACATTTAAATGAATTGTAATTTCTTTTTACATTGTACCTACCTATGCATTTTTAACTACATTATATCTGTACATCTACATTGTTCACAATATATTAAATAACGTTTTATGTCGTTTAATGATTTTTGAATTTTGTTATTGTTTTAAAAAAATATGTTTTTTAAGAAAAAAATATTATTAATAAGAGTTTTTTTATATTCAAATACGCCGCGTTAAAAAAATGTTCATGCTCACTGTTTTTGGCATACATTTTAGAATTCAAATATTTAATTATACTTACAAAAAGAAAAAAGAGCTAAACACTAGAGACTAGACGTTACTACAATTTGAAGGAAACATTCCTTATAAAAATATTTTTTTGAAATTTTATTAACACTAGAAGTACCGACATTTTATGTATACTTTTAGATATACTATGAATACATAAAGCAAGAATAGGGATGGAGGGTTAAAACTAAATGTACATAAAGAATCGTATTTTTAAATACTTAAATAAAAGTCAACAAAAATTCTTTTAGAACTTCAATAATTTTGAATCAAAATTTCAAATTCAGTAAAAATGACGGGTTTGATAGTTGCAGTATTAAATAAATCATTAATTTTTAAGTTTTTCACTTGTCCTTTATTTGACAGAATTATTCCCCACCTAAATATGCTAAAATAAATTGCATCCTCTCTACGACGTTGAGGTTTTTGATCATGTTCTTAAGATTTTGTGGTTAATAACAAATCGAAAATTAGTAATAGCATCATGTTTTATAAAATAAGCTGCCAAATACATTTCTAAAATTTAAAAAATTCAATTTCATAAGATATATTTGCAGCTAATTCAGCATGAAAATGAAGATTTTTTTTGTTTTTCCACATTTTGTCGTTCCCATTTTCATGGGTATTTATTTAATGGTGAATGTATTGCCATATTTCGTATGGATTCTAAATCTTCTATATCTAATGCGGAATTGTGTCTAATTTATAATTACATAAATAATATGTTGTTATGTTTGAATATTAACACTGAATTAAAATATTAAATTATTAAATGACAAAGAATAAATTGTTCTGAAAAAAAAAGAAAAAAAAAATTATGAAAATACCTAATTTAGTTGAATATAAGCAAGAAAAAATTTATTTAAATATTATGCTAATTTAAGTATCAACATGACAATATCAACAAACTATTATTAACCTCGTGACGAAAAACATTGTCATTCCTAACCTAAGATGTAATTTATCTACTTGAAACGCACTGTTTTTGACTATTTGCTTTGTTTTATTTAATTTGATATATTATGCAATATTCTCTATGCTTACAAATACATGCTACTAAAAGACATACTTATTATACATTCGATTGATCACACTAGTGTGTACAGTGTACAGTACACCGAATAACACACTTTCTGACTTTTGCCATTTTATTGAATGCACTTTATTATACGGTGCAGGAACACTCCTGGGTGTTTAACATTTTCATTTTCATAATTTATTGAAAAACCCACACTAAACAAACCCGGGTTCGATGTAATCGAGTTTAATCGAAAAAGTTCTATCGAATCGAAAATGAAACGATATAAATCGATATAAATAACACACTAGTACACTTATGTCGTTTTCATTGCATCTACTTGGTAACCAAACCGTTACAGAACTGTAAAATGTCGTCATGGTGTAGCCGGGGTAGATTTTACAAATATTTACTACACTACATCCACTCCGTCATCAAATACGGTGTAGAAACAATCGTACTCGGTGTAGCGTGTAGTCACCAAACGTACACCGAACTGAAAAAAACGGCTGCACTTTTTCAACTTAGTGCTGGTGGTGGTGAATAAAAACGTTTTTTGACAGCCATACCGATTCGGTTGCTACACCGAGTAGATGAAATGAAAACGAAATTAATAAATATTAAAAAATCGAATAGAAAAATGTCAAAATATCGTTTTTTTAATGAGCTGATTTTTTGAATTTTTATGTTGTTTTAATTTAAAATAAATTTAATATTAACAAAAAGGTTGCCGGTGGTATTAATTTGACTCAAGAGAGGACAATAGTGTTAAAAATAAGGATCGAGAACTTAAAAAATTTTATTAACATTTTTCCTGGTTACGTAAGAAATTTTTTTAAGTACACACCTACATATAATTAATCAAATGGATTGCCAAACGTAAATATGTAATTTATGGTTAAGTCAGATTGCCCCCTTGCAATTGTTGCTCTTTTAATATTCATTGCCATTCTTAACTTTTTACTGCTTAAATAAAAAATAATTAAACAACAATTTAATTGCTTCCACACTGGCATATGAAATATAAATAGTGGAATTTTTGGTTTCATGTACAAATTTTCGACAAAAATTCCAATTTTTCCGACATCCAATGTATACTCCGCCTTGATGTTTAACAACACTCCATTCTTGGTTTGGTATATATGCTGAAATGGTGTGTTCAATCGAATGTACCATTAAACTTAAGTAAAATTTTGTCCCTTGAAAGTAATATAAGAACCGCAGCCTCGTATTTAAAAAATAAAACGATGATTCATAATTGTAGTAGTTTAGTTTGAACAATTTCCAATGACATCAAATTGAATAGAGAAAAAAAAACAATTTTTTTTATATACGAGTAAGTATAATCTGCGTACTGGTCGTTGTCCATAATGTGTATATTGCTTAAGTAATTGACGAGAGATATAATTGAGGTCCATATATTATCATATGATCTTCTTAAGAGGAACGTATTATTTTGTGCCCTTGTTTATGTAATAATTTTTGCTAAAAATGGAAAACAATGGATTGTTAACGCATAAATGCGAATTTATTCAATCCTAAGTTATAAAAGCGTTTTTAAAAATATATTTGTACCTACATATGTACATACATAATGGGTAGTAGGTTAAGTATAGTAAATCCAAATTTAGAAATAAATATAAAATTATAATCCCTCAATATTATATTAATTAAAGGCCAACTACTTACATACTGGCATCATATCGTCACAAATAGCAATTTAATCGTCTTAATATAGCATCAAATCAGTAACTGAGCTTACAATAAACAAATAAAAAAAAAGAAAAATTAAAATTGTTTATTTAGGTACCTAAGTATTAGATTAGATTAGATTTTATTGAGGGTGACTAAATCTAATCTTATTATGAGTATGGTTGATAGTGAAATTAATCTAGCCGAAACTAATATCGCGTCGTAACAGTAGCGTATGCATCTAAAAATTTAATTTCTTCTTTTTCAAATTATTTAAAATATTGTTTCGTACTGAATCGTCCAGTTGTTGTACCTAATTCCACCCCCCTAATCCTATACGGTAATTATTAACTTACCTAAATTTGTGAATTGTCCACTTTTTCTCTAAAAATAAAATTATTTTGGAGTTCTAATTTAAAAGTTAAAATTAGTTATGGCAAATGAAATTATGGCATATCAAATTATGGCAATTCTGATTATAGCATATCAATAATATGATTAATAGATTTATAGCAAATAAGTTATGGATAAAAATATGATTATGGTATACAGTAAGACCTCGTTTATGGCTTAGAATGCGTTCCTAGACGACAAAGCGCTAAATGAAACAGCGTTAAACAATGTCATTTTATATAAATTAATAACGTTTTATCCAGCACTCCAAATCGTATTGATAGCGTGGACACGGTTTCACTGCTAATAAACACGATGGACCAAACTAACAGATTTAGGGGAATTACAGCATTTTTTATTTAATCAAGTGACCGCGTGATATCGAATCAGCGTTAATCGATGAAACGCTAAACGAGGTTTTACTGTATGTGAAATGAGTAATATGACAAATGAAATGATGTAAAATGAATAATGGGGAAATGGATTAAATGACTAATATAACAAATAAACAAATAATGTAAAACATACTAAAATATAATTTTACATTGGAGAAATCTTTAGAATTAATAATTTTGAAAAATGTCAAATATGGTAACAATTCAATAATATTCTACAATCGTTACTTACTTACTAAAATTGAAATAAATAAATAATCGGATACTCTCACCGAATCCAAGTACTCAATACTAACACCGAATTACTAATGGATTTACGGATTAAGGATAACAATTTTCAGAAATATTTTATTAAAAAATCACAAAAAATTAATTATTTTATTAAACTTCATGCCTAATTTAATGAATAAAGCCGCAACAAATACTTTTTGAACGAGTTTTCTTTCATGAGGCAAAAGTTACCATTCATCATGAAAAATTCGTTGTTCAAGTTTGAACATTTTTTTTTAATATCGAGGATTTACTCTAGAACCCTAAAATTGAATGGAAAATAAAGGTACACTCTTCCTCTTTCTAAATATGTATATATATGGTAGGTTTCGGTGGTTTTCCATTCAGGTTAAACTTATTTTCTGCAAACACTACAAAAGGTCCCAAAGAGAGTCAAGATCCCCTTTTTTCTGTCCTGTGGTCGTCTCGGTTTCAGTCGGCAAGGAAAATTTGAACATTCGAATCGAAAAAGTTTTATAATAAAATTTATTATTTAATTTTTAATTACCCTGTTCAAATATACTATCTGATTTTAATTGTAATCATTTTCTCTCACTCTATTGACTTCGAAAGAAAAAATTCTCGAACTAAACCAAACGACATTCTTGCTCTCCCATTCACGTTCCAAACAAACTTACCGATAAAAGTTTTATACATAATCTTCTGTTTGACGTTTGAGCCACTCTCACCGTTTTGCTGTTGCCTCTACAACACAATAATTTTATGCTGTTCTTGGCCGACCATATGGCTATCCCAATCGCGCACACAGTCATTCCAGTCATGACATTGCTCAATACCGTGTAGAACCGTAGGTTGTGTACTCTTTGGTGTGTACGCGGCGATACATACCGTACGGTTGGTTTTAGTTTCACCAACCTAAACGTGTAGGTTGGCAAAGAATTTTCTGTGAGGTAGTGAATGAACATAAATAATAAAATTATTATTGTGTATGGTTGTTAAAATATAGTATTAGTAATTACATACTTATCGGAAACGATATGTTTGCACATTTTAGTGGTTCTTAGTGTTTGAATACTTCGATGGATAAAATAATATAAATACGATTGTGGGTGCTCTTACGTGTCACTTGGTTATATTTCCAAAACAAAGAATGAACAGTACAATTGATGTTATATTGTACTCAGTCTCATCAGTCGAAGAAGCAACAACAACAACAAAAAAAAAAACTTTCAAAATGGTGCTGTTGACTGAATTTTTTTTTTGTTTTGTTTTTCTTTTGTTGATTTATAAATTTATAAATGTTTTGATATTGCAGAACCGGCGATTCGTTTCTTGAAAAATGTGGAATGTACGATACACAATTTTTTACGTACAATAAAAAACATAAAATGTTGAAATGACCACAAAATTCAACCCGTATCTCAGATCCCATGGCAGAGAAATATTTTTATTATCTTTAAAACAAACATTGATTAAACAATAGTTTAATTTTTAAATTAATTTTATGCATTTTAAATCAAAAATTTGGTAGTAATTCACAATAAGTACTAATGTAATCTACGTACGTAATAACTAATAACAATACTACTATGATAGCAAACTTGAGAAAACCTATTTTCTCAATTTACTTAAATTATTATTATTTATTATGATAATGATTTTTGTTGCTGCAAAATTGTTGTTTGTAAATTGGCAGGTGGTATTGAGAGTGCACTCATCCAGTTCGTAGAAAAACAAATTTTAATTATTTTCTTCCCTCTTGAAGCTAGGGTGGATAATTGTTGTTTTATATTTTTAATATAGTATAGTTTGTAAAACACCGTTACTATTCATTCGATATTGTAGGGGAATGCTTAAGTAAATATAATTTAAACTGATCTATTCAGATATGCAAACCGGTTCTTGAACCGAACCAAAAAACCACTGAACTTCTCATATTTTGGCGAATTAAACCGAACCAAAACTAAACTACACTTTGAATTGGGCGAACCAAACCATTAGTTCGGTTTAAGAATTTTTTCGAACCTAAACCGAACCAAAAACCATAAATAAAAAAAAATTCTTGAAACAGAACCGAGCCAAAACCAAATTTAAGAATTTTTAAAACCAAAACCTAAACCTAAAATAAAATTTATCATTGAACCAAAACCGACCAATTCCCAAAATTCGTTTGGTTCTTCTGGATCTACCTCTATATTAAAAATAAATTGACAGCTCCAACTTTGAATTACTTTCCATTGATTTTTCATCCTGCCCCACACAGTTCACTTCTTTTCACAAATTCGTGAATTAGTTCCACAACCCTTCTATCGTTGCGCAAAAATTGTTCTTTCTTGGCAAATCGTGTAATTTGTCCATTGTGAACGGATGCGAAGATTCCTAAAGCACACAAAAATGTATTTGTAGAGAAATTGCATTCATTTTGGACTGCATATTGTTTTCTGGCTTTTTCTGAACTACTAGAAAGGATGACAATTGTACCCCGAACACATTTTATATATTAATTACGGCTTATTAAAATTTTTTACTATTTTATCTTTGATCAGAACAAATAAGACATTTTTAATCTTTGACCTTAAAATTAAAGAGAGAATAAAGCTCTATAACTGAGTTAGAATAATAATAAATATATATATATATATATATTATATATGCCAATTACTAACTATTTTATCTGTCAATGGTTGGAACTGCCATAAAATTTTAATGGTGCATCTTAATTCATTAAATTTCTCATAAAAAAATTAGACTTTTCAATCAAACACAAAAATATCTCTGTTAAACTCATTATGATCTGACTCACAAATTTGTATGACTTTGATCTTTAGCTGTATTATGAGTTAAATACTAAAAATAGCTAAATATAATAAATGTAGCCTTATTTTTGGTAGTCATTGCGGAAACAAAGAGATTTTGTTGTCTATCTCTATGTCTATGGCTTTAAAATGTTACAAATCAAATAGATTTACTACATGATGTAATTTTCAGCATTCTTTTATTTTATCCTAGTCGCACATTATCACTCAATCTTTCATTATATTTTGTGTCGTGTATTTTTATAGCTTAATTAATTGGTAGTCTTGAAGAATCTCTTCCGATTTTAAGTACCGAATTTAAGTACCAATTTTTTTTTTTTTTTTTTTTTGCTTCATGGTCGTCATGGGACATTTGTTCTGTCCATCTTTCAATTTGTCTTATAGTCTTATTTATTTATTTATTATATCATCTTCTTTTTAAAGAAAAAAAAATGAATAATAAATGACCATTACTCTATAGAAGTATTAATAGAAAATGACACGAACTTAAGAGATTCGATCAGCAAATTGTTTGTATTAATCAAAGCTGAATAAATTATTTTGTTTTTTTTTTTATGATCACAAATCATCATCATAAATTATCCATACCTATATATTCACACAAATAACATATGACCAAGAAAAATTGTAAGCATTTTTCTAATTAGATGTCTCATTATTTTGTTGGGTAAAGATTCATTTAGACTTTTTAGACATTCCTATACATACTTATATAGAACACAACATACTTAATATCTTAAAATGCTTTTTAATTTGTTTGTTAATGTGAATGGTTACGGCAGCCAAATAATATATAATTTTTTTCCTTAATAGTTATTTGCTAAAAATGTACTTAGTCACTTTAAGATTAGTTGATAATAAAAAATGAGAAAAAAAATCTATTAGAAATTAAAAATTAACTATGAACTGGCAACTTTGTAGCATCCTCATTGAACTTATGGCTTAGTTTTTGTAAATTTTTGTAATTGTATTTGATTAATATCAAAAGAAGTTATTTAAACTGCAAGCATTACACCTACAATGACATTACTACAATTGTTCCTTTTTATTTTTCTTTACATATTCCACAACCAGTCTAGAATATGTCATTGAGTAGTTCGTTCCTGGCATCTAATACAATTTAACTATCCGTATAAATGACGAAAGTCCTTTTCTTAGGGCTAGATTCGTTATCGTAGAGTTTTGCGATTCCTTTCAAAATGGCGGACATCATAAGGTATTTGCAATATTTAATTTTAACAAGTTTTAATTAGTCTAAAAGCGAAGACTATGACCCTTGACCAAATGGCTCAGTGGCAGAGGTGATACCATTTGGAACGGGAGGTTCCTTGTTTGAGTAAAGATATTAAGTGTTTTTCGCTTAACTTTGGACCGAGTAGTTCGGATTCCAACTGTAGATCTAGTGCATCATTTCAGGGATTAATTGTATGAAGTATGAGTTAGAGTTTGGTATGAAGTAGAGTTTGGCAGTTCCAGTGTTTCCACCGAAAGAGCGTTGAGTGGAAAGTTCAGTTCCAGTTCAAGAAAACTCCAAACGAGTCTCGAATAAATTTACGTTGACTGAGGACCAACAGATATGGCAAGGAATGGTTAAGAAGACTAAATCAGTTTAAAATTCAAGAGTTTCGAGTTTTATTTTCACTAAAGATCTTGAAAATCATGACAGAACTTTGAATCCAATTTTTTAATTTTTTTGTGCCATTTACTCTAGCAATTTACTTACATCTTTATCTCTTTTGCCACATTACGTTATAAGTTAAACAAAAGTTGTTAATTTGAGATGCATTTTGCATCAATAGAATTTCTTTCAATGTCAAACTGTAATTACCCCTGATTAATTAAAAGATACTTTGTTTTATCGAATTCGTTTCAATTAGCGTTGCAACTAACACTGTTTTGCCAATGAATTGATAGATAACCAGACTAATAGACTTTTTTGCGCGGACTTTGTAGGTATAAAAAAATCGATAATACTGGTCTTATATAGAGTTTTACTTAAATATTTTAATTTAGGGGCTCTCACAACAAATACTATCAACAGACGGTATGTCTTATATTTCTTTTTTATCGATCTATCAAAAGCACAAAGACTGATGAGGAATCTATAAAATAAAATAAATATTAAATGCCTGAGCTTTAAAAAAAACAAGAACATTAACTACTACTTACATTTATTATTAACGCTATAAATTAGATCAAAGCTTATAACAACAATCATCAAATCAACTTGTTTCATTGGATTACCTAATATGGCGCCTCCTTCTAAAAAAGATAATATTTTCCTTGAACTCTAATTCTCCACCTACATATTGTAACGTACCTACATCTTAAAATAAAAAATAAATTTACTAACATTGTGCGAAATTTGTTTCAGAAATTATTCAATTCACATACATATCCAAAAAAAAAAAAACTTCGATGATGATAATGAACCAAGAAATGATGTCCAAAAAAGACAAACATTTCCGAAAATAATTATCATTCTAATGAGAAACTTTGTAGGCATTAATATTTGATGACATAAAATGACGTCATTTATTTTTATAAGTCTCAACGATTTTGTTTGTTTTTTTTTTTTTGCAATATTCTTTCATTCATGTTATTCCCAAAGATGGACAATGTTGACCTTAGTTCAGATAAGTTGATTTGAAAATAATGTAATGTTAGTTACATAGTCGATAAAGGTGATTGAAGTTAATACGATTCAAAAAAAAAAAAAAACTTAGTTTTTGTTGCAAATAAGCAACAAAATACAATTTTTATTTTATATTGTATACACACAATTAGGGTAAGTCCATTAATCATTGGTTGGCACAGGAAAAAAATTCGTGTTAAAAAACTTATTTTAAAACTCATAAATTTGGATCTTTTTTGTCTGTTTTTTGGTTTTTTTTTTGTTTCTTTTTTTTTTAATTTTCTTTAGACGTCACATCGATCAATATTTTTCCTAATTGACTGATTGAATTTTATGAAAAATTGAAAACATACATTATTCAATAGTCCCATGTATGTAACAAAAACAAACACAAAAACCGATCTCTCACATACGTTCGAAACAATAATTGAGTTATTTAATTGTGAAATACGAGATGAAAAATAATGAAAATTCCTTGAAAGTTGTTTAATCACATCATAAGCATGTCGCATACAGTGTGGGAATAAAAAGAAAGATATTGTGTTGATGAAATATAATTAATTGTATATAGTTTTTTAAGCGGAAAATATTACTCATATTGTTACAAAATATATAACAACAAAAAAAAAAAACGCGGTTGACGGTTGGAAAATCAGCAAAGAATTTTTTTTTCAGAAATATCTAAATTTTGTTTTCTTTGCATATTGCATAATTTAAATTTGTAATTCATTTATTATTGCAGAGAAGAGTATTTTTAAATTATTAAATAAGTACCTAAAACATTATTTCTTTTTATGTCATTATCATCCTGCTGTTTTGTCGTTCCGCTAGGGAACATCGAATAATTCAGATTATTACACTTCAATCATAAGTTCTTTGATTTATTCGTAACATTACTTAATAATTTCATTCTAAATTATGGATAGGATGTTAGTATACGCGAGATTTTCCTTCATTTTCTTATTGTGTTAGACTGAAATCGTGTTGTAGGAGGGCTACTTGCATATTTAATCTAAATATATTTAATGAATATTAGAGTATAGGTACGTAGGGTACTGGCCCAACTAGCTATTTTTAGATCAAATTGGCCCACACCTCCACAGATGTTGGACAGCGCTTCAATAAGTCAATCTCGTGCTATAAATAATACAACCAGAAATTCCTAGTCAGTTGTACAACTTTGTTTTTTGACTTAGTGAGTTTTGCTTTTAACGCAACGAAATTTGATTATATTCGATTGATTGAATTTTTAGATTATAAAATCTCCTTTTTTTGTAGTAGGTAATAGGGGATCTCCATTTTTGACTCACCGTTAAAATTACCATAAAAAACTACTTTAAAATTATTAAAAATGTATATTTTTAGATTCAGAGAGTATGCTTACCCTAAATCTTAATTTAGGTGTTAAAATTATTCCAAATAGGCTCGCACCTTTGGCAACACCTTATTAAAATATTGTTCAATAGTACTGATAATGTCAAGAAAATGTTGTTTTTTTTACACGGCTTAAAGTTTTTTTTTTGGGTGTAGATTTAAAAAAAAAAATTAGTGTTGATGTTCTACATTTTTTCTCCACACATCCATTTGAATGCATAGATAGGTCTGTAGGTGTTAAAAATATTTTTCCCATTCAGCTTATCCCTCCATATCATATCCAACACAACGAATTCCAATAGAAATTCCAACTGAATGTAGTACCTAGAAGAAAGAATTTAATTAAGAAAATAATCTTTCAATTTTACTGCAATCTTGATTAATGATTTATTCAATAAACTGAATGCATAGGAAGAATCTATGTGTCTGTATGTATGTATATGCCGAAGTGATGCATGTGATTTAGATTTATTTATTTTTTATATGAATTCAGTTAACCGATCCCAGAGATAATCATTCAATGTGTTCGATAAGAATAGTGTGGGCAGTGTTAACTGTTTTTTTCTTCTAAAAAAACGTTTTTTTTTTTTTAATTTATTTTTTACGGAATGTTTTATTGTTTGTTTTGAAATATTTGTGGAATGTCATATACCCAATGTGTGGCATTATAAACTGGAAGCAATTTCTCTGACCATTTTGTAAAATATAAATATTTTGTGTTATTTTATTATAATAAAATACGGTGCTGATTGAACAGCACAAAAATATGCAACGTACAATGCAGAAAACGTCTAACTCTGAAATTTAATGTAAAACTGTTCTGAACTATCTCGTAATCTTTATGCAAATTTTGCATCGAAACAAATTCGAAGTTAAAGGTTTTCTCCATTCAACGACCCATTAATTTATTTGTGTCGTTCAAGTCTTTCATTTGGATAGAATGGCTCAGTTTATTTGAAATTAATTATTTATTTATAAGCAAATACAGTCAACTTAAATGCATACATGTTGCAAATTGGAATTCCACCCATTTCTTGTATAGAAATATTAAAATGTAGCACACAAATCATGTTGGCGAGCCAGTTTAGATATTATTTTATTAGATATTAATACATATTTTTCTAATTATTTATGAATGATAGAGTTGTTTGTCTTTTTTGTATATTTAATGCTCGGATATTTATGTCGATGACTGTTTGAAATTGTTTTCATACTTTATTTTATCTTATATCTGTGTGTGATGGTATTATAAAGAGAAAATTGCAATAAATTTTTCTTCGAATTCTTCATAGATAGTACTATACAGTATACAGACTTTGTTCCATACAACTGGGTACATATGAATGCAGGTAAAACATAATATTGATTGGAAAATGCATACTTCCTCACGCCGTAAATATTTGTGCTGCCTTTAATCTGATTAAAAAATATTGGCTACAGCCAGTTATAAACCGTTTCTGTTAAGCTATTTTTCTAAAATCGCTATCTAATATAATAAATGGTTTCCTTCAATTGGTTATTGATTGGCTATTTCATAACGCAACATTTTTATACCCGTTTGGACTTTGGGTATAGGGAGTTTGTAAAATCCCTTAATATTCACCGTTGACAATTTTTTTGATTTTCATTTTGTTCGTCCTTTTTAATGATAATTTTGACATAAATTATTTGTTGAAAGACGAAGTCAAATAAGCAATAAGTATTTCCATTGTAGACTGTAAAGTTCCATTCCATTTCCATTGTAGACTGTAAAGTTCTAAACTCAACCCTCAACCAACCAACAATCGATTTTTATATTTTTATTGTTTTTATTGTTTTTACAGAAATATTTTATATATGTATGATGGAATGAAAGCAGTTCAGTTTATATATTCATCTCTCAAATAAATAGAACGATTTTGTTTTTCTTTCATGTACAGTGTTGTGATTTTGTTGATATTTTATCAAAAAATATTTATCGTAATAGCGTTTATTTACAACTAACACAACAGCTTTTTTTACCGTTTGAATGTACAGTTTAGCAAGCGCACAAACAAACCGATTTATTGTATCCAATATTTTTAATTTACAATTTATATCGATCATCTTTTAGGTGGCAAAAAAAATATTATTATGTAAATTTAAAACATATTTGCAAAAGAATTTTGGTTATTGTTTAATTATTTGTAATTCTTACAAATTTTGAGATCATGGTTTGACTCAAATTTGGCATGGAGCTGATGCCAACTCTAGTACCTTCCACTTGCAAAAAAGTTAAGAGCAGCAAGTAGTTAGGTGCTTGTAAATGAAGTGGGATTCCTCTTAGATTTATTGTATCCCTTAAATAGTATCTCCAATCATGTGCGATCAATGATCATCAGTTGAATAATAGTGTTGCCAACTTTGCTATTTCGTCGCTAATTATTAATCTGAATTTTAAATTCTTTATAACTTCAAAATGTCTTCTCTGCTTTAATATCAAGTTATAAACATAAAGTTTATGTCTGTTAAGTAAACCGTTACTTGCTTTTTGTGTGCATAGTTTTTTTTTTAATTCAATTGTCATTATCCAATTTAATTGTGTGAACTTATCGAGAAACTTTATTGTAATTCAACAATTCTGTCGAAAATTCTTTTGTTACTATTATTTTGACATTTTAAACACTAAATTGATGACTCATTAAAATTGAGTGTGTGGTAATCATATTCAGTCACAATTCATGTCAATTGTATCGGTTCAAGTCTATAGAAATCGATTATTAAACACTTCAATATCTTTGCACACGATCATCGCCTGAATTGGGTTAACATAATTCAGCGAATGGATTTCTTGTACAAATTGGATGAATTTTTTTTTCACATTACATATTTTCGAGAAAAAAATAAAAATAAAATAAAAACAAACAGCAACGAAATTCTTGTTTCTTCTAAACGTGTGTATTGTGTCAATATATTCGCACCTACAAGATCAACGACGGACGCCATATTTAGTAACTTGCTCGATGTCGAAAATCAAGTAGCTACATCCAACGCACGATCTCTTATATTATGGTATGACGTCACCTTTAAGTTTCTTGACCAGACCTGTCTGTTACCGATCCACACGATGCATTTTTGTAAAGGTGGTATAGATAGATCAACATTAAACGTACTGCGATATCTTAAAATATATAAGAAATGAATAACGGAATGAACATTGACATTATACCTACATGATGCAAAATAAAAAAAAAAAATTGTTTTGACTTTTGTCGGATACATACATACATACATATATACTATATACTATATACTATTATACATATATACATACATATATATTTTTTCTCTCTATAACATTTTAGAGTGTTGGCTCAGAAGAATGAGAAGTATTGATTCAATGGGATCGACTTACTTAAGACATTTCGTCAATATATGCAAATTAAAATTAAAAAAAAAAATATTACTTTTTTTATAGAAAATTAATTATTTATTCATTCCGGAACGAAAAAATCCAAATGACAGGGTTAAGTAAAGTGAGTCAATTTCATTTATACATTACTTAACGACATTTCAATATTGAAAGGATTTAAATACAATTTGTAGGTACTCGTACGTAGAAAATTTATCAATTTGTGAAATTGAAAAGTAGCCTTCAGTCATGTTACATGTTTTAATTTAATTCAGTGTAGGCGATAATATATCACCTATATGCAGCCCACATTTGCTTAATAATTCCTTCAATGTAATCGACTCAGTGTTAAATTTAAAAAAAAATATTATTCTCTATTATGTAAATGTTGGTGGTACATATGTAACTTCAAAAGTAATTTTTATTTAAGTTGCGTACAAATTGTCTTTTTTTTTTTAAAAAAAAAATGTTTTTTTAGTTTATGGATATACTTAACTTAAGTTAGTTAATTTATTAAAAATTTATTATTCATAAAATTTAAAGATTGAAAATTGAACAAATTTAAAAGAGTTACTAAAAATTCAACATGGTATCCTACAACACGGTTTCACCCAAACACGAAAAAAAAATTGCGAAAATTTTCGTATAACACGGTAAACTATATCACTCTAATACGATACGAAAATTGCGAAAATGTATGTATGTAGTTGCTCTTAATCTCCTATAACACGGTTTCGTAGAACACCTAATTATGTAAGAACCTATCTACCGTGTTATAGGAGGGATACCTGTAGTATAAAATGACTTAATTTTATGGAGTAATCCAATTCTTTTTTTTAAAATGATTCCTTTTACTATAATCGAGTGAAATAATGACATATATATATATATACTTATATGTACATATTTACAAAGTTAACAATAACTAAAAACAATCTACTTGAAGAGGTATTTGTAATATTTTTATTACAACAATATCGTTAAAATAAAATATCGTTGTGTGAAAATCTATTTAAGTAAGTAAGTATATCTAGAAATAATTTTGTGACTTTATAATACTACAATTATTTATTAATTTTCTATAAAAATACCATCAACAATTGATGTTTTTGCTTTCCACGTTTTCAATTTAAGATTAAATACAAAAAAAAATATATATCCGTACGGTTCTTCAATTTGATTGTTTAAGACATCTAAGGCATTTATATTTCTAATGCTGCACCATATTTGTTTCAATATCGTATAAATTATAGATATATTTCTTTAATCTCAAATACAGTTCAGTTAATAATTAATTAATAAATAATTAATAATAATTCGATTTGTACTTACTTATTTCACAACCATAAAAGTATTTCCTAATTCCAGAAAAGCCATACCTTATCAGTTTAAGTTAAACGTACGTCTACTCTCTCTTCTTATTTTTTGTGGCGAGACCAAATATCCTGATCTACTAATTAGCACAATTGTGCCGTTTTGTTACCAGTAAATATTATACATACATTCATCTCATTGATAGTAAGACATCTTCTTTGTGTGTGTGTGTGGAAATGCACCACTTGAGATGTTTCTTCTGGAAACTTTATAAATGCTCGTCATTTCACCTGACACCCTTTAAGCACTGTCATTCTGAGATAATGTAATTTCTAGACTGTTTCTAAGTGCAATCCAACGAACTGGCCTCAGATTAAAGTCAACAAAACTAAAGAAAAACATTTTCGTGCTTCATCCCAGTTGGACTTGAACCCGGGACATCCCCCTCCATAGGTAACCACTCAATCCACTGAGCCATTTTTAATTATTTGTTCACAAAAGTTATTTTCGAGCAATGAGGCTCGATCAGGCGCCATCAGTAATGACAATTACATTTTTTAGCTATTCATTTATGTTTATATGTCTAGAACACATCATGTTTTTAAAAACATTTTCTTGAGTTTGTTAATTTAAAAAAAAATTGTTTAAATAATGTATGATGTCAAGAGTTCAGACTTACAAACTCGTCATACGCCTGCACCTAACTTTCAAGTGTACAAAAACATTTTCAATATCAGAAATTAATTTTAAGTCCAAATATGTTTTGGAAAATCGTAACTCTGGATTTTTGGAAATTATTTTTTTTTAATTAACAAACATGTACAGTACATAAGTAGGTATGTATGTAAGTACATATCGATGGTTATTTGACAAAAGGCCCTAACATTAATTTTTTCAAAAATGGTTTTTTTTATCATATCTGGTAATTTTAGATATTTTATGCTATCTGGGATCATTAATTTACTAAATTTCACGAAGAAATATGGTTTTTCCCCGCTTTTAAATATTCTCTTCAATTAAATGCTGTGTGAAAATATTTTGTTTTTTCTCTGTCCTGAGATTTAAGGGCTCTTGTAAAATAACCATCGATATGTAGGTATACATAAATATAATTTAAAAAAATTATTATTAGGTATCTATAAGTACATAAGTTCCTTTTTTTGTTTCTTTCCATTGATTAATTAAAAATTTTGTGAATTAGAAGAAGAAGAAGAAGAAGTAATAACAGGCCAAGAGGATTTTGAATATTAAGCATTAAGCAGTTTTTTTTTGAAAATACGGTCATTTTATAGTTTTTGAATTGATAATTTTTTTTATTTTAAATTGTAAAAAAAAAATTGGTCCATATATCCCTTTGTTTGGATATAAATATAACGCATCTACATACATGTGCGATGTTACATTTATTATTAGTTTTTATCCTCAAGATAAATGTGGATACCTTTTTTTGTAAACATATTCAAAACTTGTATTTTCAACCCAAAACTAACTTTGGAATTTTATTGTGAGCACAACATGTTTCCCTATACCACTTAAGTAAGTACCTACATACCTATATACTTTTTGCATATAACAGTCCAGTTGTTATAAATGCAGAATCTTGTTTTTACAATATATATAAATGTAGGTATACTTACATACATACATATGTACATAAGTGTATCTTATTAGCGAAAAACAACAAGAATAAAACTTCAAACTGGATTTACAAAATCTATGCGACTCTCTGTTGGTAAAGTTTTAATAGAAACACAAAAATTTGCGAAAAACTAGGTGCACCTCTAAGGTAGCCAAACCGAAACCATTATTATTTTATTTTAAAAGACAATCATTTTCGATTGACGCAATATTGGTACGATTGAATTAACCATAACATAACTTAATTTAAATAATTTATGTGCAAACGCAATCGAGCCGCCTCCGCACACTTTCGATTTCTATTTTATAAAGTAGTATAAATGCATTTTAGATGAAGTCATGTTTTTTGTCATCGTTAAAAAATTTCCAAAGTCATTAGCAATTTAATTAAGATAGGAGCCTATAGTTGGCTTTTATGAAACATATGTTTTTTTTTCGATTACCTACATTAACTATAGAGAGAAGTTTACAATTTACCGACTCATATAGTTTTGTTCAATAATATCTATTTTAGAATGCATGCATGCAGCTGAGTCTGTTAGACTGTACTATAAATTTACTTAGTATTATGTATTACGTATAATGTACGATTGCACATAGATGTTATTTTAAAAGTGAAACAATGGTGTCAGGAATGAAAATTACTTTCAAAGTAGTCTGGAAAAATTGTTTATTCCAAGATGAAAATTATTTAAGTATACTAAGTGTTGCCCCTATAATCTCACTTATTCCGATTGGATCGTTAATAAAAGTCTAAATTAGACGTTTTATTGCCGCCGGTTTTATTTTATATGGATTGGCAGAATTACTTACGTTGCTAGAATTTGTTGGAAATTTCCTGGTGTCCATAATCTGACATTTTACTGTACAATGAAGTGTAGAAATTTACATTACGTACATATACATATTAAATACTTATATAAACCAATCATTTTCTTTCTCAATAGTGCAACTTCGTAAAATACCAAAATTAATACAAATCATTAAATCTTTGCCTCTAGTCATCATTTACATTATTTACTTACAATACGAGTACTTGTACTGTACATCGATCTATTTTATCACGTTTTCTAAATCAATTTAATCATTGTGACTATCATAAAAAAAAGATATGACATTATCGAAGCATGATGTCACACAAAATGATAGGTATTACTACTTATTATCTTCAAACATGTGACGATACCACAAATACATACATAAATATGTATATAAGTAGGTATGCATACATTGTATACATTAAATAAATAAATAAAAAAAAAAAAATTCATTCAACATTTTTCAAAGTGTATACCTCTACTGTAATGTATTTGTGTACTTCTTATGTACAACAAAATACATTTACAGGTTCATAATGTGCAGTAAGTTGTGCTTGTAAAATTTAATTTTACTCCCCTACTATTTGTATTGGACACCTAGGTGTATTTGATATCTAGGAACTAAAATTCTATTATAAAATGCCCACATGCCCAATTGGTAACACAAAATTTATTCGTTCTTTTTTTGGTTGGAAAGATATTGCTGGGGTACTCTTTAAAAAGACAAAATCTACCCCTTCGATTATTCTGTCAGATATTTCTTTGACACGATATGGCCTGCCTATAATTGGAAATAATACAAATA
>JANSTT010016926.1:0-19205 GCA_026745375.1 Platyura marginata | reverse complement strand
TATACACCAATAGACCAAAGAAGATAGTTTATTCATAATGGAAAGTATTTCTATTTCTCAAAAAATTGTTCTGTTCAATTAAAAGTCGTGACTTCAACACATGGTATTTAATGTATTGATTCAATCTGTAGCACCATATGATGCTATTTTAGAAAGTACTCTTCATGATGTGGTTTTACTTATATTAGGCACACTTAGCTTAACAATTTCAAATAAAAACTAACCAAAAAAAAAAAGGGGTAAAATTTCATCATAATAATTACGAATAGTTCACAATTGTTCCTGGGTCATAAATAAATTAGCCCCATATATAGAGGGTGATTAATGTTTTTGCTTTGCTTGTTCGAATTCTATATGCTAGTAGGACGCAGAAATTTTAATCATATATTACATAATATGTACTGTACATATACATATGTATATAAAATTTAAAAAGTGTTTATATATTTTTACAATCAAGATATATATATAACTAAAGACTAACTTTTACCCACAATGAATTGAATGTCTCAACAAACAACACAATTAAAAGTAATCAAAGAAAAGTTTTTGTTTTACTTAGCACACAATATGTACAACATATACTGTGCATGACTAAAATATCAATTTAAATAACGCGCTTAATTGTCCCATATGTTATGTTTATTAAGATTGATGTGATTTTATTAATATCAAAATAAGTCGATCCCATATTTTACAATCAAAATGGGAATTGAATGGTTTTTTTATTGTTTATTTTTGCCTTAACATTAGAAGACTTATCTTATTACAACGTTTTGCTTTAATGGTATGGGAATTTTTCTTTAAGATTTTCAGAAGATATATTGGTCAATGGTCATGTGTCTCATATTAATGTCATGCAAAATTTTTTTTGGTTAATTAATAATTACTTAAAGAACATATGCAAGTATGAAGTTCAAGAATTTTAAATTGAAAGAGTAATTATTTCAACCATAATAAATATTTTACTACCTAGGAGGAGCTTAAGAATTTATTAAAACCTACAGACAATAAGAATTGACAATAAGATTTGAATTATTTTTCGTTAATGTCATTCAAATTAATGCAGGCTAAATTCACTATATGCATGTGATTGTGACATAAATCTGTTTTTGGTGATCTAAAAATTGTTAGGTATTACTGGAAAAATAAGGAAATTTGGTGTTGAATTCAACTCTCAATTTTAGAAAATTATCGCAGAAATAGAATAACGTTTAAACTAGAAAAAAGAAATGATAAAATAACTTACCGGTAGTAAATAGAACAATAGCTTTCAAACAAGAAAATTCTGCCGAATCAACATGAAGAGCTTTAAGTTTTTCCACCTGTTCTTGAAATATTCGAATATGATCCATAAAAGCGACCACCCGATCGGCAGCCATCGGTGACGCATGTAAACCGGCGGCAGCTAACAATGGTGCGACATGCAGAGGCATTGAACACTGAGATGCATTTAACACAAATAATTCGGACCACACTAGTCTCAATAATGCCACTTGATCTGTCACTTGTAATTCGGGAAAAAATGGTATATTTTTAGTCCACTCAACTGCCGAAAATAAAAGTTTTGCGGCAAATTCACAAATATTATCAATTGCCATAATGTTCGTTGGCTGTACACACTGTCCATATCTAGACGTTGGATATGGTTCGGCACGCAATAGAAGCGATATATAGGAACTTAAATATGGATGACAATTTATATTAGCTGATGATATATCTGGATTCGGAAATCCATATTGACTGTACATGCCAATCATTCCAGGTGGCTGAGTATTTGGTATTCGTCCTTTTTGGACTGCTGCAAGAAAAAAGAACAATTGCTTTAGCTCGTTATATAAAATGAAAAATTACAATTCAATTTCATGCCTTGTTCTAAGTGAAATTGACTTATAATCGATAATTTGTTGTAATAATGCCACAATTGAATCAGTTTATTGATCTTTCAGTAAAGTGCATACCTATCTGCCATTTATTGCGTGCAGGTGTTTATATACCATAAAACTATCAAAATTAGATTATGGAAATCGGACGTGATCCTCATTTTAAAAAAAAAACATTTTGTTTTGCATAATGTGTAATCGAATAAGAAAATTATAGGCTATTGCTTCCTGATTGAAGTCAATTACAAATTGCTAATATATATATTTGAGATAAACGTCGCTTAAATTGTATTTAATCGGATTTTTTTTAATATCGCTTGTGATATACAAAATCACTTGAAAATGAAAAATAGAGATAAAACTTAATTGGTTCGTATGCAAATTTAAAGTGAAAAACACCGAAATTCTCTTGCCTACCATATATAGAGTTGTCGCATGACATTCAAGAGGATTTTTGTATAATAAAGTATATTCACAATATTTCTTATAATAAATTAATAAATACTTTAAAAATGAAAGCGATTAAAAACTATTAGAAAAATTTAACTTGAATGTAATTTTATCATATGAACTTTAAAATTATTATTAAATCCCAAAAAATTCTCAGTATATTAAAGAGATTGTAGTTCTTATATATATTTATAAATATGTCTGCCGTTAAAAAATTAAATTCCAATATAAGTTCGCTCAATTTCAGTGAGGTTGCAGTAATTTTCAATAAAACACCATTCTTTTATACTTCTTTTAACGTACACATAATATTACTACGTAATTATAGAGTATATTGATGAATATTGATGAATAAATATGAAAATTATTGTCTATACGCCTATTACTCTATTATAAAGATGTTATTGAATAGAAAACGCCGGTATTAAGTAATTTGAGCTAAAAAAAAAAATTATAATTTTTTTTTTTTTGTTAAATTGCTTTAATTAGCCTATCAACACACTTGAGAGTATAAAATTTGAATTATTTTAATATGCCATAGGAATGTATAAGGTTGGATTCATTAACTCACTTAGTCTATGTCTTATAAATTTAAAGGAAAAAAAAATACGGTGTTAATTTAAGTGCAAATATATTACCTTAGTCTTTTTAAGTGTTCATTAAATTAAAAAAAATAAAAATAATGAAAGGATTTAGATCTAAATTTAAATATAGAAATAACAAGTAAAAAATATCCCTTATTTACACACAGTGGACGTACCTACCTAATAGAAGTTTTTTTTTTTTTTTTATTTGAAGGGGAAACTCAAGGTTCGATTCATTTTCGAGAAATTCATTTTTATAGTTATACAAAAATTTTGACTAAGGCCGAGTGGTTTTGATTTCATTTTTAACTGTACGTGTCCAATACGTAACCAATAAAAAAAATTAATATTCATAAATGCGTGTAAAAATGATATAATTAAAATTAAGTACTAAAATAAAATAAAAAAAATATTTATTTCTAAACTACATATTTAAAAAAATTAAAAATATTACATTTATCGATTTCAAAAATAAATTAACAAATTCCAAATCTAATTTATGCGACAGATCTTATCCAATCATCATTATTAACATTATTATGATTAAAGTTGTTGAAAAATATGTTACAATTTAAAAAATTTCTAAATTTCCGCCCACTTACATATGTTTTTTGACATTTTACAAGTTTTTAAATCATCCCACTAAATTCTCTATAAATCATAATTATTAGAAAGAGAATATAAATACATAAAAAATATTTTGTTTTTTATTTTTTTCTTCTTTGCATATTACGTTAAGATGTCAAAAATTCTGGCTGTAGTCCATGTTAACTATCCAAAAACAAATAAGAGGAAAATGAACATTAACCTTTTTGTAATGATAGGCCTACACAGTACAAAGATTTGGCATCAGGACAATAATAATATTTTGAAAATGATATATATTTGATAATACTCGTATTTTGTAAAAAATTATTTCTTAGATTTAAAATAAAATTTATTATGCAATAAAAATTTTTTTTTTTTTAGAAATTTTCAAATGAAATATTGTTTGATCTAGAAGAAATTTAAAAACATTTTTATATTTTATATAAGCTTTCAAAAAAGCTTAAATCGAATATTTATGAGCACTAACAGAAAGCCCAGTTATGTGAATTGTCAATGATAGATTATCATCAATGGCACTGTAAAAAACTACAACTAATAAATTTTAAAAATATTATTTTTTTTTTATTTTTTAAATTGTATTTAGAACTTTGAGTAGTGTCTGATCTAATTATAATTAATGATCATTGATTTTAATCAATAAAAAAAATCAATCGATTAAATATAGAGGTATCGATATTTTGCCAATTATTGAAGCAAGTAATAAAACATTTTTAACAACTGTTATTTGTTGTTTTGTTATGACTATGTAATCGCAATCAATAATAATTGTTTATTGAATTAATTTGACCTTTTTGGTTTTCTGTATAGTGCGCAATCAAAATACTAAGCGTATATGATAGTTCTGCATACTGCATGCAATTCAAATCAGACAATAATGGTGTTTGTTAAGAGATTTTTTATGTTTATGCTTTATGGTGTCATGTTTTTAAGTATATGATTTTTTTTTTTTTGGTGTAGGTACGTATGTTGTACATTGTGCATGTACAAATTTAATGGACCCAACACATTATATACTATATATGTATATATATATATACATTCCTATGAACCGTAGGTGTTCAAAGTGAATCCTCTTTTTTTTCGGGAAACATCATGAAACCATCATGTAAACCTTATGAGAGAGAAAGATTTAATTTGCTTTCAGTGTTGATACATACTGTTTCTTGGGATTGTTAACGCAATGGGGTACAAATTATTATTTGTGGTGATAATGTTATTCATTCATAAAAACCCACGGTTCATTCATACATATATATGTTGTCATATATACGTACATAAGTACGGTACCATTACGTTCACATAATATGGTACATACATGGACGTTGTACGGCCTCAAGGAGAAAAATCAAACAAAACCATTATTATATTGCACAAAGAAAGTATCTGTTTACATTTCAGAGTAAATTAGCGAACATCTATTTGTGTAACCAACTAGTGTCTATAAGTATACATCAAAATATAAACGATGAAATGGAAATATGATACTTTTGTAAGAGATCTTCCTAATTTATGCATATTGTACGTTTTTTTTCTCAATGTCTTGACCTTTTCTCAGGTATATTAGCTTAACAGGAAAGTACTCAGGTTTTTTTTTTAAATTAATTTGATTAATTTGCGACGATTTTTTTTTTCATCGGAATAGTCTTAGTTTTCATACTGTTTCTCTGTTATTCAAGTCTCAACAATGCCAAATATTTAGGACACTGACGTGAGGATATTATTTTTGTCAATCTAAGGTACCTTCCTATTTTAAATACAATTTTATTTCCAATCTTATTTCCCTAAAACATTTTTATCGTTTTTCTAACAAAATATTGAGAAAATCATCAAAATATGCAACTCTAAACTGGGTGGCCATTTTTTCACGAAATAATGGTAAATTCTTAGAGAAATGGCAATGTAGATGATTTTTTTTTTAAATATTTTTTTAGAAAACAGAAAAAATTTTATAAGGCAAAAAAGATGGGAAATAAAATTTTACTTGAAATAAGATTTAATTTAATAAAATAATTTAACAAGGAAACGAATTACGGTGATGACTGATGATAAATAAGCATTTCTGAGACACTTTGCATATGATATTGGCTTATGAAAATTTCGGCCGCATTTATATTTCTCTCAACTATAAGTCACTTTAATAGAAGAAAATGTGAATGCAGTTGAAATTTGTATACACAATAGAGTAAAATTACACGGGATAAGTCAACTTTGATCAAATATATGTATGTAGATTATGCAAAAATAAAACTAGCAAAAAAGTTCTTCAAACTTCAAATAAAATAAATATTACTATATACTATAATTTGATTACTACCTTCTCTACGCATCCCCATTTTGATACACTTTCTATATCTACAATATTGACATTGATTTCGGTGGTGTTGATCGATTGGACAATTTCTATTTCCTCTGCATGAATATGACAAATTTCGTCTAACAGATCGTTTAAAAAACGATTTGCAACCTGAAAGGAAAAGAAATTATTTTTAAACAAAACTTAATTAAAATATTTCTTAACAAAAAACTAAAACTAAAAAATGTTTAACTCTATTTGAGTTTGAGTTTTCATACCAATTCAATGAATTCCACTTCATTAAATAAACAAAAATATATTTTTTGTCACATTTTCATAATTTAAAATAACCAAGAGTGTAAATATCAACCATATTTTAAAATCAAAAGTATCATATCAAAAGCACAACCCAAAACCCTTGAACAATATGATACCACATAAAAGCGTCCGTGACTTTTTGAGCATCTGACACCACTACCACAACCACCAAAAATATTGTAATTAAAACAACACAAGGAAAACTTCTCTAATTACCGCAGGAAATGTTAAATTTTGTAAAATCACCTGGCACTCGACAATACTTATCCCTCATCCCTCATCCATATATACAGAAGACCTCCCGATGATTTGATACCCTTGGTACTTAGTATTTATATATATAACTGGTACAGAAAACGGCAAATCTCCCAATAATTAAATCCAATTCGCCAAATATTTCCTTTTAGGACTTTTAATAGACATTTTGGTTTCTGCGTTAATTTGCATAAATTTACCTGTTGGCATTATAGCTACTATATGTACTTACGTACCGTACATACATACATACATATTATGTAAAGTGTAAAGGATAGGGAGGTGATGCTAAAATATCGTTGTACAAATCATATGTAAAATAATGTTAGCATTTGCAAAAAGGGTAGTTGAGACACATATCGTTCGTTTTTTGGGGGTTAATTTCTTAGTGACTATGTCTACAAAGAACGCTGACAGGCAATGTTATGACAACGCTAATTTCGGTGACATGTGACTGATAATAATATGTAAATAATGAATAATAAATGAACGTGTGTTTTGGGGAAATTATTTTGGTATAATGAGAAGTAAATACCAAATCAAAAGCTTAAGTAAATATGTACGAGTTTTCATCGGAGCTTTTAATATTCGTAGAGACATTTTCAACTGGGGTAATATTGTCTTTGACATAATCATTAAAATGTTTGTATTCAATAAAAGGTTTCTGTTTTATTTCTATGTATTTGTTTAAATTTTAAATTATATATTATAACGACCAAGGATGTTAAACAAACTAGAGTGCGGTATTGTCATTATAAAATGTTATACAATCCAGTTAAAAAGTGGGATATTTGCAGTACATATTCTTTCTCAACATCGTTATTGTTCGCAGGATTAATAATTTTCATCTACAACAGTAAGTAACCCTTCCCACTGTATTTTTTATAAAGATTATTAACAAATTTCACCTATCGTTAGTATTGAGCAAGTTTATTTAGCCACATTGTTCATTTTATAATTAAATAAGTTTAAGTGAGCAGAAAAAAAAAATTATATTAAAAATAAATATTTGTTGAAATGTTTTTTCCGATGGTAAATGAATCATCATGCGAGTTGGTAAAAATGCTACATGGTCCAATTAAATTTCAATCAGGCAAACATTTCATATATCCAAAATTATCTAGTAAGTATAGGTAAAAGATCGAGATTACCAGTAAATTAGTGAATTGCTTCTAGGTATATTATATCTGAAACATTGATTCAATCAACAGCATTAAATCGTAAGTCACGACTTTTCAATGTATTTATACTTCCTTAAAAGGGTGGAATAATCACCGTTCCTGTGCTATTAACGATGAGAACAAAGTTTTTTGTTGAAAAACATTTTAAACCATATACTCAGTCAAATACATGTTTGACAATGACACTGAAAAATTTATCGAAACAATGCCCTTTGGCTAGACTCTAACAAAAAACAAATCTTTAACAAAGTTACCGATCGTTCTTTATAGAGAGCAACAAACAATTTACCATTATCATATTGCACATAGTAATGTACATTGTACGATGTACGTACAGCGTACATACCTATACGAGTACAACTCATCGTGAACGATAAATAATGCATGCATGGTCATTTAAAATTCCACCCATTGCATGGTTTATGTCCAGATAATTGATTTATTGATGTGTGGTGAATTTAATTTAATTTATTGTCTAATAATATTTGATTCACAATAAGTGCTTACATATGTACGATTGTACGTACGGTAAAGTGTATATAAGGTGTAAAATTATCGTTAACAGCATTTTGTAGATTTAAAATACTTTTATCAGGATTGGTATTGATTAATGAAAATCTACATTTAATACTGATCCATTCATCATCGATTACTGGTGATTTTATGTTAAATGGGCATGGAGGTTCTTAAAAATTAGTTGCACCAGTGATTTTAGTTGAGAAGGAAGGGAATTGCCATTTTGTAGCTGGTTCTGAGTGACTAATTAAATAGTAAATACCCACTCGATTTAGTTTTGAATACATTTAAGTTATAATAATCGTGCATATGTGTTTGCCTATGTCTATGGCTAAGCGTAAAAAAGCCGGTGGTAATTGGTCATTCCAAAATAAACAAAAAACCTCAAATTGCTCCTTTTTGGGAATACATATAGCAATTGTTATAAATTATTTAATTACTTGATTGAGTTCTTTGTATAGATGTATGAAGTCTTTGTTAGGTCAAAGAAAAGTAATTTTTCACCTAATTAAGTAAATTTTCGATTTGGTCTGCATAAATATTTTTGCTGGATCTTTTTTCTATCTTATCATATCCATTGTTGAAAAAATTGGTAATAACTAATTGATTGAATTTTGAGATTTAATGGTTATTTGGCAGAAGGCCCATTTTTCAAATTTTTCAAAATTTTCAATAGAGGGAAAAAACTACACAGCATTTCAACGAAAAGATATATTAGAGACTGTTTAAAAAACGGAGAAAAACCATATTTTTGCATGAAATTTAGTAAAATAGTATTGCCAGATAGTGTAAAATATCCCAAATTGCCAGATTTCATAAAAAAAGAATTTTTGAAAAAAATGACGTTAGGGCCTTTTCTCAAATAACTATCGATATTTAAGTCTCTAACTGTGATTCTAAAAAATGATCACGGTAAAACGGTAAAAACTGAATTTTATGCATACCTTCGCATGTTAGTTGGCCATAATGTTTACCAGAACTCTTGTCACCACAGACAACACATTCCAATAAAACATCTTTTTTATCACTCGGTGATCCATCACCATTAGTTCCGCTTAATTGTGATCCAGATTGTGATAGCTCTTGTTTTAGATCGGCTGAACTAGGTGGCACTGATAATGACGTAAATCCATCGGATGCAGCTGCATACTGTGATCCTAAATTTGGATCACGCCAGACACTTGGCGGTGGATGTGCAACTAATCCCATATTGCGAGAGAATCCCAATTCCAGTGGACTATTTTCATTGTCCGTACCACGTGGTGTAAAAAATCCAGTGGCAGCAGACGGTGATGTGCATGGCACGCCACCTCCATACACACCAAATGAATTGTGTGTAATAATATTGCTGATTTTTGCTCCGTGTTTTGGAGCCTCTATGCCGTGAAACAGTTTAAAGTTTTTTTTTTAACGCACACTTATAACGACAAAAACAATTATTTATTATTTTGAAGAATATTTCACAATTTTTAATAACTTTATATTGATAATTTATTTATTATTACAATGATATTATTTATTATTATTATTATTATTATTATTATATTATTATTACTACATATATATATTAATACAAACTGAACATATGTATTTTATTTTTTTAACGCAACTGTAGGTAACTGTCACCTATAACCCTATGTCATAAACATACCGGACCATTATCAAATATGTCCATAAACGGTAGCGATAAATTTCAATGAACGCGTCGGTACTTTTTTTTGTACGTACAAATGTTCGAGATAATACAGATAATTTCACATAAATATTCAACTTCACTACACAACCATTCAAAAGGCCTTCTACAGCCAGACTAGCAGAAACTACAATTGAGAGTATAAAGTACACGACCCGACCCGACTCGACCGCACTGTACCTGTTCTGTTACGATGATCTCACTCCCATATTTTTAGATAAATTTTCCTCACACCAGACCTACAGAAAACATACGCCACACAACCTAAGCTCCGCCTATAGGTCTTCTGACAAAGTTTGGCATCGACCGCAATAACGGAACTTTACTATATATAACAAGATAACTAACACATCCATACATACCCCAGAGTATATAAGGTTTTTAACAAGAGCAAGAGTGTTGAATTGGGAGAACTTAATTTTTGAGTATATATACATGTTGTGTGATAAGAAGACTCGTTCAATGTTTATAGGTAAAGAGAGTATGAAATCATTTGATATCACAGCCATGGCTCCCCTTCGCCTTATGGGTTAGGTCGGTTGAGAGGTGAAATTGTGAGAGATTGGGTAAAATATTTTCCCGACTAACTGAATGGGGTTTTAATGTTATATACCCTGGCATCCACCCAGTCAAGCCACCCACAGTTTTAGGTGAAAAACGATGTATATTCTTGAACACAAGCCATTTTCTTTTAAAATTCAACGTTAATGAACAAAACATTGCTGCGATGTAGTTTTTGGTAGATTAAATACTTTACATATGTATGTATGTATGGTTCGTATCCAAAATCATTTGTATTGGTTTTTTCATTGTTTTATCGTAGTAATTATCATCGTTATTAATCTTCATGTGTACAATTAAATTCAATTGTCAATAACCTACTTATAAAACAATTTACTTGCCCTCTGGGGTGATTAAAGTAAAATAATTTGTCCGCTTATCCTTATTGGTTTGGTCATTTATGTAGGTGATATTTATTGATATTGTGGAGAGGTATTTTGGTAGATAATACATTTATTGTCAGTTAGAAGTTCAAAGGGTAGACCTTGGATAGACATTTGTCTATTATTGATAAAGTACTGATCCAGATTATCCTTTTCATAAACCTTAAAAAAAAATTTGTTTTCTTCCTTCCTAAAACGTCCTTGCCAACCTATACTTTTCTGAATTTTATGCTTAGCTATAGTTAATTTATCGTTCTAGGATCTAAGCGAACGATAAAAATCTAACTAATTTTATAGCATTTGTATGGTTTCTTGGTGAACACACTATGAATGAATAACATAGTGACATTTATATGTGTTTCAGAGATGTAACATTGCAACAAAATGGTGTATACAAATAAAACTTGAATAAATTAAAACATAACTCCATTATTGAAGACACATCCTATAATAATTTTATTAACATTTTTTAAAAAGAATATTTAGTTTTTTTTTTGTTACTTTTTCCTTTTGATGGACAAAAATAGAGTTTTCTTCTGTATTATTACAAATTTAAAAAGAAAGAAAACGTCAAAATTAAAATCAAACATATTTTTGTGTCTCTTTGATAATGATAACGTTGTTGCTTCAACATTTTCAAAATAACTTAAAAATTAATTAAGTTCTGCAAAGAAAGAACATTCCACCATAGGTCAAATATTTTCTTAGGCAAAAATATCCACAGTCCCAATTTAGCCTGCATGATTTAAATACTATTTACTACATCATTGATTTATAGCTACATTTCGATTCAAGAAATAGACACGGTATAAGAAGACAAGTTTGTATATTTGTTAGGTATATGTAGTGACATTGTGATTAATTTCATAGAATATCTCTTTGTTGGGATAATTACATTTATACTATAGATAGTTGAAGCATCTTAGTGAAATTGTTTGAAATGTAATTTATATTTGTTATGTTAGTTTACAATGATCATTGGTCATAAAAATTTTTTCTTTCAACGACAAAAGTTCTAGTTTCTTATTTCAAAAATATGAAAATATCCTAAATTATTCTAAAAGTCAATGGTGGCATCCGTCATGTGAAACAAAAGGATGATTTTCTAACAAGGACCACAAAGGATGATTTCAACCATGAAAAAAGTCTCATTATTTTAATCTGCGTAGCCGACTTAACATTTATTTGTGGAATAACGTGTCTGAAGAAAACCTTCTGACTAACTATATATATAAGTACAGGAAAATCTTTATTGAAAACAAGAATTGCATAGTGCTAATTTCAGAAAAATTCCAGGTTAAATAATTCAATCTCAAAATCATTATAATTAGAGCGGGGTATTAACCAAACAATTATTATCTTCAATTCATCTATATAAAATAACATAACCCAGCTTTGCGCGGCGTCTACATTAGTAATAAGTGCGTGCTCAAGACATATAGCAATTATATTTTTCGCTAGACACCAACCCTCTACACAAATGATGATCTTGTTATATATTAGAGGGAAAATTAATTCAAAATCGAAACAATAAATTTTGCGAGACATTATAAATTCAACCAAGAAGTTTTCACAATATACTTTTAAATACTTTATCGCCTCGGTACAGTGTATTTTGAAGAAACAGAAGTTAATAACTTAGCTGCGACTTTAAGATATTACCTTGCAACGTTGAATTAATATGTAAATTTTATAATTTATGATGGCAAAAATCAAATTTTGTTTTTTCACAAAAATATTCTTACGAGGATTAAGTATAATTACAAAAGACATGAGTTAAATGATTTTTCGATTAATGTATCCTTTATGAAAATGAAAAACTTATTGTTTGTTTACTTAAGTGATTAATTATATTTTTAGTATTTTTAGATATCTGACTTTGAAAACAGCTATAAATTTAAAATTTAACTTTTAATGTGAAAATAGTGTTTTTTTAACCCTAATCCGACCAGGCTATTTTTATCTTTGGTAGGTTGTGTCAGTTCAATTTCATTTTAATTTTTTTTTTGTGTAAAAATGTTGAATGATAATCGATCGGTCATTTACGTATTAAGTGAGTAGGAGCTAGGAGAGTTTTTAAAATGAAATGTGTCTCAAAGACACACCTTGGTAGGATTAGGGTTAAAGTAAACAAAATTGCACTGTATCCAAAATTTTACTGTCTTTAAGCAGAATTAAATTATAAAAATAATAAAAATGTTAAAAATTAAAAAATCAAAATTAAAAAAGAGAAATTAATAAGATCAAATTAAAATTTAGAAATTATGAATTAAAAGTCTAAGAATATTGCAACACAGGTAAATATAGTTATTTATAGTGAAAATTCATATTTTACTATTTTGGTACTAACTCATAGTAAAAATACCATCTATTCTTGTAAATTTACGATAATTTAAATGAAAAAATAGTAAGCCATAGTAAACGCACATTTTGTATTACTACGAAATGTGATATGTGGTAAAAGTAATTTTTCTAAAGGATTCTTCAGATTACTATATTGTTGGTAAGAGTATCACAAACGGTGTTAAATTAATCAATTCGTTATTGATTTATTTGTAGTAAAAACTACAATTTTTTTTTTATTGTGTGTACATACGAAGTTTAAGTTTTCTTATCAAAAACATTTTATCCAAATTTGTTCGCCTACATATTTCTCCATTAAAACTTACCATTTTAAATTTTCATTCAATATTCATATTTAGTATTCCAAGCATATTGTCAAGAATAAAGTTATTGATATTCTACAGAATTTGATATTAATGTGGTACAAGCAGCTTATTTTTTATTCAAGTCACAATTGCAAGGACATATTATATCCTTTTTTAGTTCTATATACATATATATATATATATATTGTATACATACACTCACCGACAACAGTACATATACATATTATAAGGTATGCGCATACATGTGTGTACGGGAAGAAGCACTTTATAAATACTTAGTCAGCACTTATTTCTTAAAAAAGAACTTTTTCGATTGGAAATGTAGCGAAACGGTTGGCTTTTTTTCCGGATATATCCTACCTACTTATTTTTTTAAAATATGGGGCGCCATTCATAGCAAATTTAAAGTTTAACTGGAAGTGAATCTTTAAAGCATAAAAAATTTAAATTTGGCTTTATACGGCTAATAAGTTTAAGTTTTAGGCTTAAAAATATTTAGAAAATCGGTCAAAATAAATAAAAATATGAACGAAAATATCGAAAAAGTAAATTCTAATCAAAACAATAAAAAACTGAACGAATTTTTCTTAAAGTTTACTTTACTTATCGGAAGCTTCTAAATCTAACTTAATATATGTATGAATAATCGCGCCGAAAATTTCATAATGAATTAGTAGGCAAACTTTAATACTCACAGATAATTTTAATTTTTCTCATGGTAATGACCTTCAACATATTTGCATATATGTACGTACATTGTACATATATGTAGATTCAAACATACTGGTTGACATTTACTTATGCATATATACATATGTACGAATATATATAATATGTACACTACAATACCTACTATATAAGTATAGGTTCAGTTCTTAAACAAGAAAATCTCGAAACTTTACGTACAATTTTATTGTATGTAACCTCAAAGGATGACCTATCATATGTCATATGAATGTAAAAACTACAATTTCTTGAGTATATGTATGTAGAGAGTAGGTACATATAAAAAAAAGGAAGTTGAGGTCAATACGGTCATCACTGGTCATTTTTTGGTGAAAGGCGAAAAAGGGTTCTACAAATATTCACTATGTGTTCAGTTAGAAAGAACAACTACTCTTTAAATGCATAATAAGGGGGTAGTTTGAAATTTAAATTCATTTGAGTACACATAGTTCGAACAGGTAATGAAAAAGGTAATTGATTCTTGATATATGTACATATAAAAAAAACCTTTACTTACTATAATCAAATTACATTTTATAGAATATAGTCAGAAATTTGAATTAAGTCAGGCATATTTTTCTGAAAAGCTCTTGTATTTCGATGGAAACAAACATATTTAAATATAAATAGTCTTTTTAATTTTTTAATTCCTTCGAGATTTATTATTGAAAAAATCTTAAAATAATTGTCTCTCTTAAAATTTGATTAGTCACCTCAGTTATTGTGCACAAACTGATCGTGTCGTGGTCGGTTTTTTTAAGTTTAAGTTTAAATGAAAACATAGAAAAATTGTTGATAATAGTGGGCGTTTTAATTTCCATTCTAAATTTGAAAATCCTTAAATGGGGAAGCACCAAATATTATAAATACTGGAAAAATGATCGAAATCGAAATTTATCAAGGATCCGTGATGCTCTAATCATGAAATATCCGTAAAATCAAATTATCTACCTAAAAATCAATGAAGAAGTAAAAAAAACCAAGCAATCAATAAGACAAGACGTTTTTTTTTGTCAGCGTCTCCAATTTTATGTCAATTCACAATTGGTTCGTTCAGCTTCGTAAATTTTGAAAGAGAACGTTGGCAAACAAAAAAAATTGGATTTAGAGAATTTTCCAAAATAAAAAAAAAATAGTTTCTTGTTCTGATGAAGGAAAAAATGTAAGATAAGAAAAATTCACGATCACAAATATTTATTTTATTCTTTACTTCAAACTGTTGATTTATTCCGTTTGTTATAAAGAAGAACATAATTTATCCATAGTGAAACTTGAAATGTCCATTGCAAAAGATAATAAATCAGACAATATCCTGTTAGAATTGGTTTTTTTGTTTGTTTGTGTCTTATATCCCATAAGTAGGTTTGTACAATATTTCCATTTCAGATTTTTCCTCACTTTTTCAATTTGTGACTTACCACAACTGCATTGAGGGGAAAATCTAAGTTAAAATATTCGGTTTCGGTGGTAGACGTATTAGTATTAGTTGATATCACTTGAACATTTACATAACACACGCACGTCACACGCATCTAAACTCCATCCTAATCCCAGAAAAATGACGATAAAGAAGAGAATGCAACGTTTACGTTTTAATCCAAAATTTTAGGAAACGAAAATGTTCTTATTAATAGAAATAAAATGACGTTCTTAACTTTTTCATATGATTTTTAAGTAAGTTTTCAGCAAAAAAGAAAACTCATTTGAAAAATGGTCTGAAAAAGGCTGAATTATTTTTTTTTTCTTGGATACGTTCAATAGGTATATAACATTGTTGTTTTAGCTGTCAAACATTGAAAATACACTGACATCATAAAACAAATCTCGGTATGTCTTCATTGATTTGATGTGATTCATTTTCAATTTTTATAAAAAAATCTAGTGATTTTCAATGAACACACACTTTTCCTTTGTCTGCAACGATTTAAATGATCATATAATATAATCGAATTATTATAAACATTTTTAAAAAATAAGATATACCACAAATTGTTCAAGGATAGTGAACAATAATTTAAATAATTAATAAATGCAATTAAACTTTAAAACTCTCTACATATGTGCATTCATTGTACCAAATTGTACAAAAATTAAATGTTATTGTTATATGTACAATTGTACATAGATACATGACGGAAAACTATTTATATCTTTCAAATAAAATTAACATAGACTACGTCTAACTAAAATACAAGCAAAAACACTTTGAATTTTATGATCATTTTAAATGTTACGGTAATAACATATCAGTAAATAATTTTACCCAATCAATCACATGTATTGTAAATAACATTAACCTCTCCATCTATATGTTCACGGTAATAATTTACATTAAAACCAAACCAAATTATTATAATCACCATACAAACAATGCCATCGAATATTGAAGAGTTTTGAAGATCTGCAAATACTTTATGGGTTGACCAAATATATTATGTGTAGTTATGGTTGAATTTTAATTTTAGGTTTGATTATTGTATTTGTTAATCAGAAATAAGCATTGTGTACCTTACTTAGCTATATATGTTGGTACTTATTATTAATATAGTTCAATATACCTATTCCCATATAAAAATAAACCTCATTGTCTTTTGGGCAGATTTAGAAAAAAGTTCATATTTAGTTAGATTAACCAATCTCCAGATTTTGCGAAGAACTGCCTGAGACGGCTGAGCATTTACTACCGTATCGGAAAAGAGACAAAAGACTCTGGGTAGCCATTTGGCGAACCTGTCGGAAATCCGTAACGCACCTTGGTCAACCATCCTGGGGTTCATCGATCTCTTGGAATGGTATCCTAGGGACAAGTCACCAAACGAGGGATATCTAATGGGCCCATCGGAGGCCTAGGGATTTTCGGGCGCTTTAGGGCGCGCAACCTCATTCTATACACTAACTAGATTAACAAGGTTAGGCTAGGTTAGGTGGCGGCGCCTTAATGCGTCTTTAGCATAGACCACTTTTTTAGCTTCATAGCTATTCCACATTTTTACTGTTCCTTTTGTACCTCTTGTACCTCTTGTTACATTTATCGTAGTTGAAAAAGCAATCTCCTTTGTAAAAATGCAGCATTTGAGGTGTTTCCTTTATGAAACTTTACAAATCCCTTTCCACTGACACAGAGACAAACATTTTCGTGTTTCATCGCAGTCGGATTTGAACTCGCGACCTCCTGCTTCAACCACTCAATGTACTAAGCCATTTGGTCGGTTAGATTAACAAAAGTGAGGACAAAAAATTTGTAAAATATGGATTTTAATTTAACTGCATTTTAAGAAGAAAAAAAATGAATAAGAGCAAAATTATAGTATAGATAATAAAAAAATAAACATTTCTCTAATAGACGAAAAAGTTCTTAACCTAAGACTTACGACACTACTATTAATTTAGTAAAAAAAAAATTCGCACTAACAAAAAAAATATTGAGAATAAGAAAAGGTTACAGATTTTTGGCCTAAAAAAATGTAAATAAATAATTTATTCAAAATTATTTGGAATAAAAATTATAAAGAACAAAAAAAAATTATAATTTCATTGAAAAATCAAAAAGTTCTAAACTCGACCCTTAAGAATCTATAATTGAATTTTAAACATTTTCATTTATTTTATTATTTAAAAATTTATTCCATAGGGAAGCACAGATATTAATAGTCAGTTGAACTAACTATGTCGATGATTGGTTTTAAAAAAAAAAAAAAATTATATATAAAAATAAGATCGACATTACTGACAAAAGAATTTTTAACTTAATCTAAATTTAAATAAAAATAGTCGATTGCTTTATTAATTTGGTCCTCTATATAGTGATTAGCTTTACATAAATTCGACACTGTAATATTATTTTCTTTTCGATCTTATTTTATTGAAAATTACAAAATTACTGCACCAGTAAATTGCATAAAATAATGACTCGCATTCATATACAATACCTACATACATACATATATGTACATAGATAGAACATAAACGTCTCGCATAATGCTATTTATATTTTACAATTGTAATTTAATGGCATCGAAAAGTACCATCGAAAATGTTCTTTCACACTTTGCACAGCACTTTATATCAATGTCAGTTGATGGATTTATCTTCATGTAAACCCATTTACTCTTTTGTAAAATGTAACAACGAATTTGATGAATCCCATTGAAGAGAGAGATACACATTTTCAGATGATATTATAAATTGTATGTATATATTGTACTATGTACTTATATATACTCACACAATATCTACTACTTATACTTATAACTTATTTTCATTGCGACTATATACGAGTATGTAGTACACCAAACTTGTTGAGACATTTATTTCTACATTTTTATGGTTTTTTTCCAAAAAAGCGAAGGGTTGATTTTCTATTGAATCCAAAAAAAATTTCTCTGTTTTTTACCGAAGCACCTGTTCCCCAATCTTGTACACTCTATTATAAATATGACAATGTAGCCTGGGACATTGAAAGTGTACTTGTGGATTCACTTAAAATCATTATCTTATGGTTGTGTCATAAATGTCAGACGAAAATTATGATTACTGGCTCTTGCAACCCTTTTAAAGCGTACCGTATATTGTTACATTTGAGCTAAGTATGTACTTATAATATACCCCCCTCTTTCGCTTACCATATACAAATTGACAGCATTGATAAGAAAAATCACTCATTTTCATTTTGGCTATATGATATTTCATATTTCATCGTCTTTGATTTTTATCTCATTAAAATCTGAAGAATATCATTCTATACAATTATTTACAATTCATCCAGACCATAATGCATACATACAAACATATATCTACATATCTAATATAACAAATACCTCGAAGGTATTAATACAAAACCACTGTATTGTCGGTAGCGGGTATTATACCGAAAATTATTAATAGCCCAGGTCCGGTTTCAATTTCGGGTTATATTCTCATCATGTAATTACCTCATCAAAGTGACTGATGATGTAATGAATCTTTGCTGTTTAGCCCTTTGGGTGCATATCAAAATCTCAATTATGGAAATGAAGGGATCGGATACTGTGCGTTGGCTCTCCGATACTGCCTCGTATAATACAACTATATATTTTGGTGTATAT
>JANSTT010016925.1:0-19205 GCA_026745375.1 Platyura marginata | reverse complement strand
TTTTTTTAATATACGCACACTAAAGCAAACGAAAGGGGCGGGTATCGCTCAGGCTGTTATATAGAAGGCTATGATTTTATTCATAATTTATTCGCTTTTGTCAATTTATGTCATAGTTACCCTTATTTTTTTGGTTTACCGACGGTAATGTCTGATCAGACCTTTTTTGACAGCGGTAATGTACTTTTGATCGTTTCCATTACAACAGTAAATTGTAAATTTCTACATAATAACGTAAAATGTTGAAGTAAATTAAAATTTTACACATTACATTTTGTAGAAAAAAAGTAGTTACATTCTTAATAAAATATAAAAAAGGCTGCTAAGTAAACCTACGGGGCTTCCACACTAAACTGCCCTTCTCTTCAATTTTCAAACCTTTCCCCAACGTACTCCACCTTTCCCCCACTCTTCCCAACCCTTCTACCACGACTTGTCCCCACTCTTCCCCCATTTTTCCTCCCCCTTTCCCACCCCTTCCTACCTTTTCCCACCATTTTCCTACTTTTCCCCACAATTTTCCCACTTTTCCTCACGCTCTTTCCACCTTTGCCACCATTCCCCCACCATTTTCCCTACCTCCCCCAATTATTCACCACTTTCTCCCACCCTTTCCCTACTTTTTCTAACTTTTCCCCACTCCCCCCACCCTTCCCCCACTTTTCCTCACCCTTCCTCACTCTACCCCCACTTTTCCCCATCCTTCCCTATCCGCTCCTACTCTTCCCTACCCTTTTCTCACCCTGCCCCCACCCTTACACATCGAACTTTTTTTTGTTTTTAAAGTTCAAAAGACGTACCGAAAAATAATTGCAATATATAGGAAATAAACTGTAGCCATTTATATCAAGCGAATACTAGTCTGCTTATATTATTTGTTCTGTGGTGGAAGCAAAATGAAATAATTGTTACAATTACAGGTAGTCCTCGACGTACGACTGTGATAGATTCCTAGACAATAAAATAATACAACTCAAGTACAATCGGAATTGTAAACCATATACAAGCGCGTAAATCTCAGCAAGTGATTGTTTCATTAATCTGATACGCGCATATATGAAAGAGAAAAATACAAAATTGTAAGTGCGAACGGTCGTAAGTCGAGGACTACCTGTCATTTTTATTAGGAACTATTGGTATAAAATCATTTATAACACATGCGGGGACATTTTACAAATTCTAAAGTAAGATCAATCCAGAACTCAAATTGAATTAATGTGTTTTCATAGGATGAATACAGAATCTTTTAGAAGTAGGTAGAAAATATTAAATTTAATAAAAATTGTAGACTTTCGGGTGCAACTCTGAACACTGTTTAGTAAAAGTAAAATAAAATTTAATATTCTTCTTCTTCCCCTGTATATTAAATAATGTACAGGTAACGTTAAGCATATGCAGTTTCCATTATTGCTTAAAAATTAAAAAAATACGTCACCTATAGGAGATCAGAAAAATTCCCTTTCTATTGTTAATGTACAAAACAAACAAAATCCAAAATTTTTATAATAAGAGTAGCCAACTATTTCTTCTTTACTGGTTTTCATATAGAGAGGATGCCTATTTCAACATGAATTAGAACGACAATTTGGTGGTCACTATAGCCAATCCGATTGTCTACTGAAATGTAAAATTAAAAATATATTAAATCTGTGCAGTTGTGTTCCATTTTTTATGCCCGCCAATTTTCCCGACTACAGTACAATTCATCGATGCACATTAGAAGATATTCCATGCTTAGATCGATATCAAAGTAAGATAAGAAAATTAAAAATATCATGGAAAATTACAAATTTGTTACATTTTTTTACTTTTAGTAAAAATTAATACAGTTAGACCAGATAATCTTGAAGACATAGATCAAATACTTCACTTTGCAGATTATATTAGTTGTATGGAATGTTTACCATTGTGTTCGTCAAGCTCTTACAAGGTGCAAACCACTTACTTTTCAATTATAGCCAAAAATTTCGAGCAACATCCATGGGGAATTTTGTTAGTAGTACAAGCAATAGCAATTTATGTAATTGTTAATTATATTATAACTTTTCTTTGTATAGGAACAATGTTAAAAGTATCTCCAATATATCAATTGCACGAATTTATTTTCCATTCATTTCCTCTTTGCTGTATAAAACCGATGTAGTTTACACTTGGTATGAAATAATAAGTGTGTACATAAGAATATGGCGTCCATAAACCATTAAAAGTAAATAAAAATCTTTATTGTAGGTAATTTTGGTGGAATTCTGGGTTTATGCATTGGTTTTTCGGCTATCGGTGCTTTGGAAGTATTATATTTCTCAACAATTAAATTTGTTGAGAATTTACTTAATCAGACGAAGCCAGAGAGTACTACGGAACTAAAATTTTTACGAATACCATCGTATAAGAAAATGGAAATTATCTTAGTTGAAGAATATGTGAAAAATCAAAAACACTTTTCCACAATACAAAGGTAGGTTTATATTCAGTTAATTTTAGTATTCACAAATCACAACTGATATTAATCCAGATTATCTAAATACTTATACTTAATCTTCTAAGATTAAGAAATTAAATTAAATTTAAAAAAAGAAAGTCAGCCAAATTCAATTAGGGGCATTAAAACAAGGAATAAATTGTTTTAAGGGTAAAAAAAAATTAAATTGGAGCTTTTACATCTGAAACAAATATCAAAATGGTGGCTGATTTTAAAATTTGGAAAACATGTGGTTAGACATGCATGAACACGTAACAAATTACCTTGCTTAAGAAAATAATCAATGAAAGTAAACTATACGCTGTTTTTGTGTTTTTTTGCTTTTAATATTTTAGAACTTGGTTTAATATTTTGATATTGTAGAAACGGAACGGTGTCATTGTGACTAGATACTAGCGGAACGGAACGGTGCGGTGCATTGTGTCTATAGTTTTAGTCTAGAAAATGATAGGAGCATATATTGTGTCGTTTATAGGTTTTTTTCTACTCTGGTAATCGTTGACGACGTGAATACGTCTGCTAAACTGCGGTTCCATAAAGCTATGTTGACATTTTCAATATTTAAAAACGAGGCGAAACGGAACGGTGCGGCGCATTGTGCCTGTAGCTTAAGCCCTCTGGTTTCAATACAGAGGTCATTCAAAGGCTGATCGTACAAATGTTCAGTCGGCTAAATTTTCGCCGGTCAAATATTGTCGATCAAAAGTTGTTCGGTCAAATGTTGGAGTACAAATTTTTACAATTTTTTCATGTTGTCCATCACCGTAAATTATGGTTTATTTGGCCCGATTAGTAGCAAATCTAACATTATGAAAGAGATGTCTGATTCCTTCGTCATTGTTTAGAGATTTTTTTTATTACTTTTATTTTTATTATTTTTAAACTGGTGTTGGAAGTGTTATTTTCCTAGAAAATATAGCCCCATCGGTTTGTGCTATGTAATCTCTTAATTTAAAGCTACCGCTGGTGTCATTTTTTTAAATTCCCTTCGATAATTATGGTTTTTTTTTACAAGTCTCTTTTACAGGAACAAAACCATTAAAAGAAAGTATTGAAGTTTAACATTTCGGTGCAATTTGGTGCAATCAACGGAAGCAGAACACAACATTGCAGTTCTATTCTTACTTACTATTAAACAAATTTTAAGCACATGGTTTCAATATAATTTCGACAAGTCATAAGATTTTCTTTATTATTGGAGTACATAAGATTATCAGCAAAAACGAAAGAAGAAGAGTGATAGATGTTGCTATGGTACGTTTAGTTTTAAAGATAATTGAAGGTCAAAATTTAAGCAAGTTTAAGTTAATTCATACTTTAAATAATTGTTATGATAAAACGCCTTAAGGCCGACGCACACTAAGGCCAAATACATTTTACTGTGTTGTATTGTACCGCCACCACCTCAGTGTGCGTCAGGTTTTAACCTATTAAGGTAATAAGGTAATTCTTTATTAAATAAAATCAAGATTTAAAAAAACAAATTCATCATTCATATTTTTCAAATAATCTTATTTTTCATCTCCTAAAAAAATGTTTTTTGACCTACAATTTTGTCATAGTCTCAAATTGGATTGTCACTTGGTTTAAAAGTTATGAATTTTTTAAGCCACCGAATTGTTCAAGTTTGAATTCAAAAGGTACGACTGACTATACTTTTTTACTGGTTTTTTATTTTTTTTTAAATCAATTCAAATGACATTAACAAATATCTACAAATAGAAACAAAAATCCAACCTACCTGAACAAATTGTCCAAGATTGCATCAAAATCTAAAGTTTTCTTAAATTTCTTTGATATTCATTTAACGATGTCGAATTTAAAACAACTGCAATTTTATTTTTTTAAATTTTTAATAAAAAAATATAAAAAAAGAAAACAAAACTTAATTATATCAGATCCCATTTATTTAATGTCGTCATTGAACACAGTGCCAATTCAACGATGGCCGACTTTGTGGACTCCTTTGCCCTAAGACATGTACCAGATGCCATATTATATATTGGCGTATTATTCTTTAAAGAAAAATCCTACATAATCAATAAATATATAACAAAAAATCAGAAATCTAACCGATTTCCTGTGACGCCATTCTTGATCGCCATTCATTTCGTGACATTTATTGATGATTGGCAATGATGAACTCAAACCACCAGATGAGGCTTCTAAGCACAACAGTTGACCAAGAATTAATTCCGATTTATCAGTTTCATACCTGTGTGGTCCAAATGATTTTATTATTTTGATTATTAATAAAAGCTGCTAATTAATCGATGAGGCTTCCACAACAGTGTAATATCTAAGTTATTCATTGGGTTTTCCAAAACACAACTCTACAAACGAAACGTAAACAACGAACAGACAATTTATAGTAAGGGAGTGTAATAAGGGTTAACTACCTTTTACAAATTTTGATCTCATTTTATGCATTTCCAAGAACAAATTCATATAAGAAACGTGAGTTTTAAGTAAACAGTAACATGACAAAGAATATTATCGGTACCATATTTGCAAATAGGAATGCTAGATGCTAGATCTTTTGCATCTATGGACATCGTTTTAGCGTAAAGCGTTATTTATAAATAATCTTTGAAAATGAGTTTTCGAAAAATAATTTTTTTTCATTTAAATACAATTAGTAATGCTTTTAATTGATTGGTGTATAAATTAATTTTGATTTTTTTTCCATGACTTCACATTATTTGATTTTCCGATATTGAATTTAAAAAAACTAATAATGGTGATTAGTAGGGGATATTAAAAGGAAAAAAAGTCGCATATCATATCAACGGCAAAAAAAATTTTCAAAATTTCTACATGAAACCTAAGCTTTCACTTTATTACAGTAGTGGAAGCAACAGCTCTATTTATTTTTATGGAACGTGGATAAAACACAAAATTTGCATTCAATTTTTGTCTAAAAATGTAAAGCGAAACTAAAGCGTCCTTTATATTTCATTTACAAGTTCTTCTTTTTCTTCTTCTTCTTCTCAATTTTCTAAAGCTACGTTCAGACGTTCAGATATATTAACTGTTCATATTTGTTTTCATATTTGAGTAAAATATTATCATATACGTATAAACATCATATTTTTGTGTTCATACGCATGAACACAAAGCATATGTTTACATTTGAATACGTCGTAAACATACGTTTAAACAGGTCATGTTCATATCGTGTGAACACACTTTTGGTACCATACGAACACTGTCAGGACAATTTTTACATATGAACACAGATATGACATTTGAACCATTCGAAGTTCCAATTATGTACATCTCTTAAATGTATGTTCATTTTGCAGTTTTAAAAAAAATGTGTTAATACGCAGAAAACATAAAGAATATTTCCCTGAATAAATTTAGTTAAATTTTTTTTTTTTTTTTGGTTAACCCTTTCATGTTCAAAATGTGTGGACCTTAAAGGGTTAACTTTTTCAAAAAAATTTATTTGGGAAAAAATGTTGGAAATTTAAAATAATATAAAAATACAAAGTTTCAAAACCATATCTTTAGTATTAAGAAAGTTCAAAATTATGTCACTTTTTAAAAAACCGCCAAAAAAACGGTCGAACACCAATCATACACCTTATGAACATATGTATATGTATATAAAGCGAAAATGAACACATATGAATACCCAAGCGTATGAACACAAATATGAACAGATAACATATCGTCTGAACGCAGCTTTACAGGCCTATTCTGTGCCAAAGTTAAAATCACTCATAGCAGCCATATCTATCATAGCTTGCCTCTAAATTTACCTTATGATAATTTTTACTTAAAAGTGTATTCTAGCCCAAAATCTATGAGCGTTCATAGCTGAAAATCGCATTTAACTTAAAACCTGGATACTAGACGTATTTCAACGATAATTGATTATCATAAATGACAATTCTGTGTGAGTGGATTTTTTTTATAAAATTTGTGAATAGAACATTTGATGTGATTATTTTTAAATATTTATATCAAACATTTTAATAAAAAAAATTCACAGTTCTATAATTCATTTTGCTAGAATTCACATAATGATAAAAAGCTATGAACGAATTTGAGAATGGTTTTATTTTTCTATGATTTTCAGTCATAGAACCCAAAATCACTCATAGCACAGAATAGGCCTGTTAGTCTCTTATGTGCAAACGCACTACCTCCACCACTATGCCGTTTGGTCGGTCATTTAAAAGTTGTAGAAGCAAAAAACAATAAAAATTATGGTCGGTAATGCAGTTTACTGACCACATTTGATTTTTTACACGTATACAAGGTGCTAACTCAACGGTACTGCCTCTTTTCCAGAAACCTTTCTCCTTTGGACCACTAGCGGCAATGCAAAGTGTTGTATTTACTAGACGAATCATAAAATTGCTGACGTAATTTCGTTTTCTAAATAAATAATATTTTTTATTTATAACCAGTACATTACACCTACATTACCTTGAGTGCCACGGTTGGTATTTCGGATTAACATCATTACTAATTATCTTGGACTCTCCGGGCAATTGAAGTTGAGGATAAATATTTTTCAAATACCAACTAAACGGTTTACACTTCAGTTTCCGTCGTAGTTCCTTGCGATCGCTTATATCACCATAATCAATTAATTTTGCTGTACCCTGTTGCTGTAAAAAGTAGTCCTAGGATAAAAAAAAATCGAATATTATTACTTCCATTAAAAATACCACTAAAAATGATTCTATACAATGTACTCATCCATCCAAACATGAGCAGCACGCAAAGAATTCTTAAGCATTGTATCGACGCCAGATGGGGATCCATATGGTCGTCGCTTGCGAAAAACATGGCCGACACGGGAACATGGTACCAATTCAATTGATCCACCGCACTGCCACACCCGAAATGATATTTCAATATTTTCTCCACCCCAAACATCCATTCCCATATCATATTCGCCAATTTTATTGAAATATAAACGATCCACTGCAAATAATCCACCAGCCATTGTTGGTGATAATATTGGTCCTAGAAAATCGCTATCCTTTTGTAGTGTACCTGCTGGTAAACTATCCCACTTAAAATGTAATCCCCAATTAAAGCCACCGCGAACTAATGGACTTGATGTATACGAAAATGTATCCGGATGAATTATATCAATAACGGGCATAACAAGAGCCGTTCGATTGTCTTTTATTCTGTCCAATAGTGGTTCAATCCATCCAACATTTACTTCTATGTGACTATCAAGAAATATCAGTACATCTCCTGTAGCATTTCTTGCACCATAAACACGTGACCGAATTAGTCCTTCTCTTTTATTGTTTCGTAACAAACGAATTTTATGTCCAACATTTATTACTTCGATTTCACGTTCAAGTTGCTTCTTTAAATCGTATAAATCACTGTAGTCATCGACCAGAATTATTTCCCTTAGATTATTTGTGTCTGTTCGATTCAGAACTGTATTTATTGATCTTAGTAGCGTTATAATGTGCTCATTGTAAAAGCAAATAATTACGGAAGCTGTCGGTAATATGTCGCCATATTCTTTATATCTACATCTATAAAAAATAGAAACATTATGATCAAGGTGTCCACTAAGTCGAAGAAAATGCTATGAAGTTATTCGGATTTCTTTTTGTCCAAAAAGAATGTGAAAAATAAAGAACTGAGATCAAGCTAAACCTCACTACATACATATCAACTTGTGTATGCTCTGAGAGCGTCTCGGAGCGAGAATTACCCTAATCCCAAAGTTTGTCCCAAAGATGCATGGCTGAGACGTAGATGAGTCTTGGAGCAGCAATCGATCTGCTTCTTTTCTGACAGTTAAGCAGAGCGCTGAAAGCAATTGGCTCCTTTAAACTTTAAACACTGCCGAACTTCTATGGGTACGACAAAATTCAGGTATGGAGGGTAACGAGAAGCCAAACAAGTATTACAATCATACGAACCTTTCCTGGGCTGATTAACAGCAACAAATTTCTGCAAGAACAAACATCCAAGCAGAGACACGAGTTAAAATAAGAGGCACTATCAGAATGCAGATAAGTTAAAGCTTTCATCAGGGGACCGAATCAATTTGCATCGAAATGTATACTTTTCCTATCCAGAGCCAATTCTTTAGACTTGGACAGTTCTCCATCTCTCTTTTAAAAAAAATCTTGAACACTTACAATTTATGTCTAGTATCTGGAATGTCTCTAATCAGTCCTAATTTTCCACTAATTAATATATTAAATGCATGTCGCTTGTATCCAATGTCACGTAAATATTGTTCCTCCAAATTCTTTACCATTCCAAACTCATCTGTAATTTTAATATTAATAATAATGCCAAATCTTTGCATCTTTCAATAACTCACCTGTATTAACTAAAGCTATTGGTTTCATTTCGTCAATCAACTTTTGACTGATTTTTCGAAATTTTTTTTCTTTTTTGAATCTTTGAATTTTATCTAAAATCAGTTGATTGCTCACATGTGATTCACTGTTATGTTTATCCTTATAAACAGAATGGTCTTCATCATTTATGGAATTCGATGTGTATAGCGATAAACCGGTTGGAAGGACTAATGATTTTTCTGGATTATGTATGAGAACCCAGTACAAATAAATACTAATACCCCAGGTAAGTGATGCAACAACAATTCCGCATATAAATGATTTGTTCATTGTGCCCATGATAATCTGAAAAAGAAAACCAGTAAAGAAGGAACGTCGATTATAATTTCACAAGAAAAACAATAATGTTAATTTTTTTTCTACGATGAGTATTGGGGCGTTACAAACTCCTTACATCATCATCATCATACGGCTATAAAAAGAAAATTATAATAAACTTGCAGTGAGAGGTAAGGTAGGTATATGGCGACGGATCTAATTTTTGGAACGACATTTATTTTAATATTAATAGAAAAGTGAAAGTTCAAAAATATGAGTGCTACACCTACAAAGGTAAATATTTTAAGCTATAATCCTTAGATAGATTTAGATTTAGATCCTTCTTACATTATTTTAAATTACACCCTTGTAAAACACACATAGACATTTTGTTATTATTTCACATTAAATACTTTCAAAATAAATGGAAACATATATTTACTCTTGCATGAAACAAAAATAAAAAATTATTCTTATTTACAAAATTTTGTTGATAAATTTTTTTTTTTTTTAATTTTTATTTCTGACAATATGGCACAACAACACGGCGAATGCATCTCACTCTATTCCGAACATGTTCCCGATGACAATTTACATTATTTACAATCTGTCAATAATCCCACCTAGTCAAAAGTCAAGTCAAAAGGCATTTATTGCAACTTCAATTTTAAATGACAGTTTTTACACGACTTATATAGAAATACAAAAATACTTAACGCCTATACGCTTTTTTGTACGAAAGTGACATGTTTTCTTATCCTCTATGTAGTAGGCTAATTTTTAATTTTAAATACATAATCCCACCTAGTGGTGTGTCGTTCGTGACCGATCCGTTCGAAATGAACTTATCAGTATGGTGAACGAAAAAATCTAGTTGTTGCTCCCATGAAAAATTGTATTTTTGTCATATTATACAAATGAACGAACGAACGACCTTTTTTATATCGTTCACTAGAAATGAACGATTCGGTCAGAACTAATCACCGAATTGAACGATTTTGCCCATCACTAATCCCACCGTTCAAAAACTATGTTTATTAACATAAAGCTTATGAACTTATATACTAATTCGTTAACCCAAAAGCACAAAACGGTGTCCGTTAGACTCCACTGAGGAAGAAAAGACCAATAACTTTTTAACGAAAAGCTTTTTCAACATAAGGTTTTTCGTATTTTTAAGTTTTTTTAAATTACATAAAGTGAAGAAAAAAAATGTAATAATTTATATTTCACAAGTTTTATATGTTGAAATTTGTTGTAACATAAACGCAAGACGGAGTTCGTTGAACTCTGCTTTAATTCCTGTGTAAATACAAGACAATTTCTTTAAAAAATATTTATTTTATTTAGGTAAATGTATTTAAAATTTCAAAAAATTTAAATTAAATAAAACTCCAAAGTTTCAAAACCATATCTTTAATATTAAGAAAGTTCAAAATTGTGTCATTTTTGAAAAAACCGCCAAAATAATGGTCAAGATGCTCTGTAAAAGCACAATTCTTTTCCATTTTCTTCCATTCGAATGACGTAAGTTTTAATTAATTTAAATTTTTTAATTTTGAACACGTTTATCTAAATAAAATTGAATTTTATAAAAGAAACCGTCCGAAAACTTTTATTTCAACAGGAACTAAAGCTGAGTCCAACGGACACTGTTTTGCGTTTGTGTTACAAAAAAAGTTTTGGCTTTTAGGATGAAAGCAAATAAAAGAGCAAAATCTATTCTCTACAAACTACCCTACCAAACAATAAAAAAAAGTTGAGCAACTGTATGACATCAAATTGTTGATCTCTTTGAAGGGATTTTTTTCGTATCCACGCAAACTACTCAAACATATAGATTAATTACAGCGCGAGTGTCAATACCGTCTAGCGTCAATGCGGTCAATTCTTTAACTATACAGAGGAGATACCGCGACCGAAAAAAGCGGTGATATAAACAAAAACAACCAAACTTTAATACAAGTATTTTATTATAAATGTAATTGTTTATAAGAAATAGAGTGGTTTTTTTTCTAGTATTGTATAAACAAGTATGTGAAAATTATTTACTTTATTAAAATTTTGTTTAAATTAAGCGGAGAATAACAAATTTACTGTAAAACGGTAAGCGAACATTTAGAAAGGATTGGAATTATTGTATGTTAGAGCGAGAAAAGTATTTTATTGGACATGTCTGCTGTAAAAATAAAATATATAGCAATAAAATAAATAATTCTGAAGTTTTTTTATTAAATACTGCTGAAATTAGTTACGATAACTATTAAAATTTAATAAATAATTAATTTTCTATTAAAATGAATAGTTTGTAATTTTGTTTTCCCTTACGGGGGCGTTACGTCAGTACAGTTTTGTGAAAGTGGTTGTTTGCAAAAAATCTTGAAAAAAAATTTCTTGATAGAATTTATTGTGATTTTCTTAATTTTTACAGAAGATTCTTTTTTCTATTTTTAAATTATTTACAACACAATGGGAGTTCCGAAGTTTTTTAGATATATAAGTGAAAGGTATCCATGCCTGAGTGAACTAATTCGGGAACATCAGGTATGAACAATAAAAGATATTGAAGCACGTTTACCGAATTTAACAATAATTAATTTTTACTTTTGCAGATTCCTGAATTTGACAATCTTTATCTAGATATGAATGGTATTATACATAATTGCTCTCATCCCGATGATGGAAATGTTCAATTTCGTATTACGGAGGAGCAAATATTTTTGGATATTTTCCATTATATAGAAACATTGTTTCGAATGATACAACCTCAAAAGCTTTTTTTTATGGCTGTAGATGGTGTGGCTCCACGAGCCAAAATGAATCAACAGCGTGGAAGGAGGTACATTTTTATATTGAAAATATAGTTAAATAAAAAAAAAACCGAGAGAGATAGGCTTTGTAAAATGCATTTAAAAGAGAATGGACCAATATTTTCAAACTGGTAAGCCATAAACTGAAAATTCTAGTAGTGGAGTTGATTTCCACTAAGTAAGAATGCTATACAATGTTTGAGTGCCATTTGACATCTGACGGATTAATCTTGATTACAATAGGTTTAAGAATAGTCGTTTGCACATAACCTCACAAGACATGATATAATTAAATTTACACTAGAAGCGACCCGAATTGTCGCGTTAACCCACTTCTGAAATTAGTAAATACTATATCCAAAGATCCCAAGTGAACATTAGGAGAAGAACATATTCGTTTTACACTGCACTGATGTAACTTCTTGAGCATCTTCTATTCTTAACCCATAAATCTCTCTTTTGCTTCTTATTCATTATAGATATATAGTTATAAATTATTTCTTTAAAATATACAGATTTCGTTCGGCTAAAGATGCTGAAATGCTCGAAGCCCAAGCTAAAAGTAAAGGTGAAAAATTACCCGACACCGCCAGATTTGATAGTAACTGCATTACACCGGGAACATTATTTATGGTTAGACTTCAGGATGCACTTCGGGATTTTATTAAAGGCAAGGTGGCCACCAATAAGATGTGGCAGAAATGTAGAATCGTCCTTAGTGGCCATGAAGTAATATTGAATTATATTAGGATTATTATATTAGGAAATAAATAATTTTTTTTAGACTCCGGGTGAAGGAGAACATAAAATTATGGAATACATAAGATATCTGAAAGCACAGCCAGGATTTGAGTCAAATACCCGACACTGTCTCTATGGTTTAGATGCGGATCTTGTAATGCTTGGTGTGTGTACACACGAAATTCATTTCTCACTACTTCGAGAAGAGGTAAGATCTTTTAGTGAATTAAATTCCATTTGGATATATTTTCAATTTTTTTTAGGTTAAATTCGGAAATAAAAGCAAAAAGCATGCTTCCGTAGACAATACACGTTTTTACCTACTACATTTAGGTTTACTGAGAGAGTATTTAGAAATGGAATTTGATCGCATCAAAGATAAACTGCCATTTAAATATGATATTGAAAATATTCTGGACGATTGGGTTTTAATGGGATTTATGGTGGGTAATGATTTTATACCACATTTACCAAGTTTACACATCAACACGAATGCACTGCCGATTTTATACAATGTTTACATGGACGTTTTGCCCACCTTAGATGGTTAGTCACCAACTCTACTAATAGGAAATTTTCTTTAAGAATTTTTTTTTTAAAGGTTTTCTCAATGAATGCGGTAAATTAAATTTGAAGCGTCTGGAAGTATTTATGCATAAATTAGCTGATATAGATCGGGAACTGTTTAAGGAGCAGTATGCTGATCTAAAATATCTTCAGTCAAAACAACGAAATGATGAAACATTTGAAGTCGACTGTGATGAAATGGATGATAATTTTAGTATGGATGGTGATCTCAAGGAGCTGGTCAAGAACACAGAAGAAATGGTTTGTTTTAGAATTTTTAGCCCACTCCTTTTTTTCATAGTTTCGATGATTGAAAGTATCCGTTAAGTATTTGTTTGAAGCACATTTAGTAACATTAATCATAAAAACATTCTAGAAAGGATTACAGATTAATTTTTCTGATTTTGGTATTTTTCAAAATATCCAAATCCAAATCATCCCGGTGTGACCACATGGTCACATCAAACAATAGTTCGGTAAAGGAAAAAAATGAAATTAGAGTTTTACTTTTACTGTGACCATATGGCCAACAAACAACAAATCCCAGATCCCAAAGATGATCCCCAAATTCATTTTTCTTAGTGCAAAAAATGTGAAAATTCTTAAAAGAATGTTCTGGGACATATTGAGGTAATCAATAGGCAATATGACATCGAATCGTTAAATTCTTAGATCAGGTTGGCACAAAAAGAACTTTCTTCTATTTTTCTTGAGGAAAGAGAATAAATTGTAGACCAACAATAAGTTGCACACAAAACTTGTTATCTAGGTAAGGAGAGGAAGGTGATAAGTTCAATAATATTGAAGCAGGCGATGATTTTTCCACTTCATTAGAAAACATTAAAAGTGAAAAAATAGATGTAAAGCTAATCACTAACTGACCCTTTATCAATTATCGTCATCGTTTTTTAACTATCTGTTCTCGGCTCTTACTTTTTTAATAAATAATTATCGCCTTCTCTTCACCTTGCCTTCATAATGCCAGTGAACCTATTTTGTATTTCCAATTTCAGTTTTTAATAAATGACGACGAAGATACATTTGAAAATGAATTTCGACTTCATAAACGAAACTACTACATGAAAAAACTTCGATATCCAGAAATGACTCAGTAAGTTTATTACTTTTCCATTCCGTAAATAAAATCGGTTTATATGGACGATTATTTTTTCTTTTACAGGGAAGTTTTAGCTGAACAAACCGAATGCTATATAACCGCATTACAATGGACCCTCTATTATTATTATCGAGGTGTAAAATCATGGGGATGGTACTATCCCCACCATTATGCACCATATATAAGTGATGTACAGAATTTTAGTCATTTACAAATTAATTTTGATATTGGAACACCATTCTTTCCATTTCAACAGGTACTTTTGAATAAAATTAATAATGAAATTGATTTATGTTGATCATTTTTCTCTCTCTATTATTGTAGTTGCTTGCTGTTTTACCGGCTGCTAGTAAAGCCCATCTTCCCACAGCATATCATTCACTAATGACTGATCCGACTAGCAAAGTGATTGATTATTATCCAACCGAATTTGAGACCGATTTAAATGGAAAAAAACAAGAATGGGAAGCGGTCGTTTTGATTCCATTTATAGACGAAGTAAATATTTAATATATTGTTAACCAAAAATGTAACAACGAATCGTCTGGAGGGGGGGGGGGCGGTGTAATGAAATCTTATTCGTTTAGGAGATAGAACAATATTAATCAGTATGTATTTGAACTCAAGTACAACTAACGCTAACGTTACACCAAAGACAAATAATATAATAAGATATCCCAACGCATATTGAATACATTTTTCATAATGCAAGATAGTGCCATAGATTATACTTGAGTCGTCGTTTTATACTATTAAATGATATTTTGTCGCTCGTACAATGCTGCGCATCGTACTATAGATATAAGTAGGAATTCAAATAATCCCATATATAAGAGAGGATTTTTGCTCATCGTGTGGCTTTTGTGTTGTGTCTTATGTTTTCTTTTTTTTTACAGCAATAAAATAAAGTCCTATTTAATGGTATGAATTAAAGATCCAATTTAAAATTTAAAAAAATTCTTGAAAAAAAAAACAAAAAAAATAGGAACCATCACCCAACACGTCCACGTCGTTGGTTCTGTTTAACGCTAAGGTTGGGAATAAATCGTTCAGTGCAGTACACAAAAACAACCCCGTATTTTTTTTTTAATTTTTAAACAGAAAAATACTAGGTACAGAGTATTGTGTTATCTGTTATATGAACTACTGATACCATCATTCATTTTGTTTTAAATTTTAAACAATTTGAGATCTTGAAGTAAAATAATAATTTCATAAGTACCGTACATACTCTATATCAGCGATACCCTGGGGTTTCGCCAAAAAATTCAGGGGTTCCGCGTAAATGTCTTGCAAAACTAAATATTTGCAGTAAATTAAAATGAAAATTTCATTGTAAAAACTGGTATTTATACCCGTATGATGTTAATCAAAAGTTATTATTTGTTTGTAACCACTGATATAGGGTTTTTTCCTGCCTTAGAAACCACCGATTTCTTCCATATTTGGAAAGTTTGCTCCTCTTACTGTCTTTTCTTCTCGATTCTGAGGGTATTAAAGGCAGTGGATTGAATTTTTTAAATTTGTTTGTTTTTATAGCACAAATTGTAGATTTAACAACACCGTATTTTTTGCTAAATTTATTACACTTACACCTTTTTTAATTTCAGACAATATTAAACACTTTTTTTCAATTGTTAAAACAACAGAATTTTTTGTTCTAACCATTTTGCATCCTTCGTCCTCTTCATATCATTTTCAACTGGCACAAATTCTTACACAATTACTCTCTTAATATTCCAAATATTTTCTAAGAAAAGCAATAGACAATGAATACCGTTAGTTTTGTAAAGCCAGTTTTTCCAAGTATTCTGCGGCAAAAAGTTATTGTTAAAAAAAAAAGGGGTTCCACAATTTTAGGAAAATTTTCTTAAGGGGTTCCGCGACAAAATAGTTTCGATAACCCTGCTCTATATTAATATATATATATATTATATTAATAAATATGAAGCAACAAAACCAAATAATCTCCGAATCCAAACACATCGTATTTTCCAACCATACACACACTGAGATAACTGGAGAGAGAACATAAAATAAAAATATCATTCACAATAGTATAAAACGACGACTCAAGTATAATCTATGGCACTATCTTGCATTATGAAAAATGTATTCAATATGCGTTGGGATATCTTATTATATTATTTGTCTTTGGTTACACCCTGTAAATCAAACAAGGTAAAAATGAGAGAAAGAAGAATAGAAAGAAAGAAATGAAGAATAATTGTTCATTATATAAACTTTTTTAAATGCAGTGGACCAATAACTTAAGTTTTAATCGATTTACTAGCCAAAAAGTTCCAAGGGTTAACCCCATGAATAAAAACTGACATAAATAACATCCTCGTGAAATGGGGTAATGGAATAATATTGAACATTCAGGAAGCCATACTAAATCTTTGAAGTTGTCTTTCGTCACGTTGAACAATATGTACAATAAGACAGTCTCATGTCTATTCAAAAATGAGAAAAGGATTCCTCTAGATAGATAAATATGGAATTCAAATGTTATTTAGACGCAGTTTCTAAATGTTAGAAGTAAATTCTGCATCGTATGTTTTATGTTCAAGCGAAGAAGAGTTTCGGGTATTCAAGAAAGTTAGTTTGAGGAAGTTTAGGGAAGCCTGGGAAAGTCAGAGGGTTTTCGGGAGCCCGACAGAAATGGAATTGTTTAGGACACCTTATTTATAACAATTCTTTTTGCATATAACATAAATTTACTTTAAATTTTTAGCAAAGACTAATATCCGCAATGAAGGAATGTGAACATCTTTTGACTAAGGAAGAGAATAACCGAAACATACATGGACCTATGTACCAGTATGACTATCATAAATCTTTTCAAGAGACTATTAATGATACAAATGAATTGACTAAAGCGATAACGGGATTTTGTAAAGAAACTCCATTATGGCGGCATGAGGTTCGTTATTGAATCATTGAAGTTTGATTTTAACTATTTTTTTTTAATTTCTAGGTGGATATTCCAGAAGATCAATTAGTTTTCGGTCCATCAGCGGGTACATTGCGTGATGTTTATTTTCCAGGTTTTCCAACAATGAAACACCTTTCTTACAAGGTGAATATTTTATTCTATTCGATAATGTTTTGATTATTTTTCAATAAATAATTTAGGGCTTCCTCACCAATGCACGAATCCGTGTATTTGATTCACCCGGTCGAAATGAGAGTATGGTTATTAAATTGGAATCATATCCAAATGATGATTTGAAAAAATTGAAAAAAGAATTATTGGGCAAAGAGATTTTTATTGATTGGCCCCATTTGACTGAGGCGAAAATTGTTGCACTGTCAAATCGAAATCGAAAAATCGATGCCAAAAGTGAAACCGATAATGATGGTCGAATATTTGATATGCAATGTAAACATTTGATTAATCAGTAAGTAGTGGTGGTGATTTACAAACTCAGTCCAATAATAATTAAAATATCCATTTTTTTTTCAGTCATACCTCCCGAATGGGCATAGATTTGGGCGAAATAAAAACGTTGATTCATGTAAATTCGTTAATTCGCCGCGAATATGTATTTGGTGTTCAAGGCAAAATGACCCTAACAAAAGCATGGGACTCAAATTCCGTTGCATATCCTATTCAGGCTACAGTCAAGGATATAACGGTTCATAATCCTGGTTTTATACAATACAAAAAAGTCGAAGATGTCTTTACGCCAAATTCAACCGTATTTATGATCAATTCTATTTACTATGGTTGCAAGGGTGTCGTCATTGATCCATCACCGGTACAAACGTGTGGCAGAATTAAAAGTTTGCTCTCTTTTGTTTGGTATCCTAAATTGTTTTTCCTATTATTAAGAATAATTTCTAGTTGCCTTGACCGTATATCCGGAACCCGATTTTACAATACCACGACAAAAGCACGAAGAAAATGTAATTAGCTATCAAAATTCGTATATGAGTGCGGCGGCTGCATGCATCTCAAATGTGGTTTTTTCCCGTATCACTGGCACGATATTGCTGTATTTTGGTGAAAAAAGATTCCCGATGTCAGATGATTCACCAAAAATTAATGTCGGCCTTCAGTTGAAATTTCCGAAAAAAAACGAAGAAATCGTTGGCTATACGAAAAAAGTTGGACACGAATTTTTGTACTCGAAAAAAGTAATTCAAATTGTTAAGGATTATCATAAAATGTGTCCAGAACTTTTTAAATATTTGCACAATTTCGGAACAGGCGACGCATTTGAAATGGATATATTTTCGAAGGTAATATCTGTGTATAGATACGCCGCCAATACAGACATAATTCTAATCATTTATATGCGCTGTAGACTGGCGAACTTGAAAAATTATCAAAATGGATAAGGGAGCAACCGCATAACACAGCTGAAAGACAAACTTGTGGCACGCATACGGTGGAAATGGAAACATTAGAAACAATTGTGCAGGCTGTTAATGAACTAAAGGTAATTCAACTGACTTGGCCTTATGTAGCTTTAGTATAAAATCCATAACAAACAGTTATCTCTTCGTTTCGCAGTTTGTCTTGATTGAATGAAATTAAATAGGATTGGCATTGATTTCACTAAAGCTATGCTCTGCCAGACTCACTTCAGGTTTTCTTTTATTATCCAATCTACTTCTTTTCGGGTTAGTGCATTATCTTTGACGTGAAATTTTAAAGTTACAACACGACCATGTAGAAGCAACTTGGGCTATCCGTCTGGCTCCGTTTCTAATTCTAGGAACTATGTAACCTTGATTTGGTTGAGCCAAAAATCTCTAGTTGTCAGGTTCGTTATGTTCTCAGGGCTGCAGAACATAGTGATGAACGTGGCTGTGTGTATCTAATATTATAATATCATTACTAATATAAAACTAATATA
>JANSTT010016924.1:0-19212 GCA_026745375.1 Platyura marginata | reverse complement strand
TGTATATGTATATGTATATGTATATGTATATGTATATGTATATGTATATGTATATGTATATGTATATGTATATGTATGCATATATATATATATATATATATGTATAAATAGGTGTGGTTGATATTATAAAAAAGCTGCCGCGCTTTTACGGAAAGCATGCCGCATTGTCTATAAATAAAGTGGAAATCGAAATAGAAAAACATTGGAGCAATATTGAAAATATAAATAAAAATGAAAACAAAACCGAAAGAAAAAAAAGGGGATATTTTCAAAATAAAGGCTCAAGGATATAAAATTGAATTTTCGTTATGCATGTCGTAATGTAATTTATGTGGTTGTTCGGATACATATAGGTACACGTACAAATATATGTGTGTACATAAGAAAGTGTTTAGCATAAAAGCTTCTACACCCCCTAATGTATACTAAAGTGTATTCAGTGAAAGAAATTTTCAAATAAAATTCAAAAAAAAAAAAAAAAGAAAAGAGAAAAACTAGTTTAGGTATGACATTTTCGTATGAAGGACAATAAAAATGATTTATTGAGGACAAAAGTTTAAATTGCGAATATTGCGTAGGGTTAGGAAAATGTTAAACAAAAGGGGTACTTTTCGCAGTCAACTCTTGGACCATTTTCAATCTAAATCTTACAAGCGACAAATTTTCTCGACACCCAACCCTAAGATAAAGCCCATAATGTCTACTTAGGGATATTATGTGTATTTATAATATAAATGGCATAGTCTTTTTTTTTCCTTTTCTGTGAAATATACATTTTATGTGACCCACTTGAACGTGCTTAAAAAGGTTTCATTCGATGAGTGGTATACTCTTTTAGCAAGAGAAGAAAAAAAAAACTTTGGGTAAAATATTTCACTTTGCTACAATAAGTTGGTGACTTAAGTGCTGGTTGATAACAATGCCATTTTTGTAAAGAGCCTTAACATCAGAAAAATATTTCACTTGTTATAATCAATTTAATTGCAAAGTTTATCTCCTAGATGCTTGAACAGTTATTCTAATGAAACTAAAAAAAAAATTTCAAATTTAAAAACAATGAAAGCATAGTATTGAAGAAAAATAATGTGCGTTTGTTGAATTTTCATGTAAAGCATCTAGAATAAAGTTGTGTAATTCCATTGTTTCAATTCATTAATAAAAAAAGAGTGAGAATTGGATTTCTGTTTTTTACTCAAATTGTATAGAAAGATCATCAAAATTTTAGACATTAAAACTTTTGTTAGCGTCAAGTAAGACAAAGTATAAACAAATTAAAAAAAATCTTAAACAAATCTATGTATTGATACTAAATGAGATAACTATTCTTAAATCGAGTTCAATATTTGTAGAATTACTAGTGTATTGTTGTATATTTTCGTATTAATTTTTTGTATCGACAGGTCGAAGAAGACTGGAAATACGTAGCTATGGTACTAGATCGTTTGTTCCTGTGGATATTTGCATTTGCTTGCGTTTTTGGTTCAGCTATAATTATTTTACACGCGCCCAGCTTATATGATACTACACAGCCAATAGATATTATGTATTCAAAAATTGCCAAGAAAAAGATGGAATTACTTAAAATGGGAAGCGAGGATGTATAGCGTCCAGCCGGGTTCGCGGCCGGCCTATGGAAAATGATCCAAGGTTGGCTGCGGACCCTGTTCGAAAATGTCGAACAAAATTGATAACTACGAGTATATATTATACTACACACATACACTAACATTACGCGATGAAGTGTTGGTTTTGTTTCAAAAAAAATTATTATTAAATAATAATACAAAAAAAAAAACAAGAGTATTATGTTAAATAAGTTAATAATTAAAATTAATTATTAATAATTACGAGTGTTGTTGAAATGAAATTTATTGGACTGAATAAAAAATTAAAAAAAAAAATATATAATACATATAGAAGAAAATCGTCGGCTTAGTTTCCAAGAGAAAAAAAAAACAAAAATAACAAAGTGTTTTGTGGCTATTTTTATAAATCATTCCAAATTATTAATATAAAAATAAAGTGAAAGAATGACATCAACTTAAACTTAAAAAAACAGCAAAAAAAAAACCTTTAAAAGATCACGTTTTTACACACACCGAAAATTTGTTAGTCAACTTTTTATATCCAGTCATAGCAAATAAAAAAAGCATATTATTTATAATTTTTTCCATAATTACAACAATAACAAAATCATTCGCACAATAAAACATAAATATAAAACTATAATTAATAAAAGTGCATAAAAATAATATATAGGAACATTCATATACATATATATACATAATATATATAATCGTTAATTAGTTAGGCGTAATAAAAATCTATATACGAAAAAAAACCACTTTTTTAACAATTTTTATATAACAACAATAATTATTTTTTAAAACTTTCACATAAAACATTATTATTAAATCAATAAAAAAAAAATAAATAAAAAAATAATGTATTAATATATAAGTTATTTATAAAAAAAAAAAATATGAAAAAAAATAGTTTTGAGAAAATCCATGGAAAATTACAGGAATTGAGAGGACACTAAAAACGGAATGATTTTTTACTGTTTACACTACACGTTTTAACATATAAATAGCTAGGACAGCACAAGTTTTGTAGACAACAAATAAACAAAAAAATAAAATAAAATAAAAAAAAGTAAATAATAAATAAAAAAAAAAATCATAAAACAGCTTAATTAAAAATTAAATTAATTGTGCGCCGAAAAGTAACTTAAGTGCCAAACAGTATAATAATAATAATAATGAATAAAACAACAAGAACAAATCAGAAAAAAATACATTTTGTGAAGTACACCGCAATTTCTTAAATATTTATAAATGAATCAATCCCCATTGGAATTCAGTTATTTTTGTTTAGTATTTGGCGAAAAGATCATACTTACATACACATATGTAACACTTTATATTAGCCGTAAGTACATACATATGAATGATAATTAATCGTTAAAACTTAAAGGTATGAACTTTCTTGTTTAATTAAAATAGCAAGAAGTTTAGAATTTGTATAAATATTGAAAATAGTAGACTAAACGCAGTACTTAGCAACGCCAAACAGTTCAGTTTTTAAGTTACTACTTGTTTACTACTTTGTTCTCATCATTGAATTAAACACCACCAAAACGATTTCAATAAGAAAGTCAATGTAAACAGAATTGCGTAGTTAATCCTAATTTTTTTGAAAATTTAAATTTTTCAGCTTATTGCTACCAGTAAGTCAATCGTTGCGTTAATCTATCAAATTTATTTTACCATGTTGTAGCGTATGAAGTAAATAGTAAACACTACTGTGCAGATGTTCGCGAAACTGTGCGAATGTTTACTTAAGTTGACCAATTTAATTTAAAACCCATTAATGCCGGCTGTCCCCATTTGAGAACGGGTACTGAAATTGTTATTTTTAATTTATTTTTTAATAATAATAATGTAAAAATAACAATTTAGTACCTGTCCTCAAATGGGGACAGCCGGCGTTAATGGGTTAATGTCGTCAAACGTAGAACAGAAACGCTCCGATTTACTAATATTGACCCACGCAGTTTTCCGTTAGTTCTGCCAAAGACTTTAGGCTAACGATTTTTCAATAAGAGTTATTGATATACAGTAGAACTTCGTTTATCCGGACCCCATTAAATTGGACAGGCATTTTCAAAAAAAAGAAAAAATGATTATAAAGAAAATAATAAAAAAAAAATTAAAAAGCTAACTTGTAAGTGTGGAACTCTTGCAATCTACACATTTATAACATTTCTATTGTTTTTATGACAGAGTGCTTGTGAATGACCGTCATGTTCCACATGACTTAAAGTTAAATATTATGACTTATATACAATAATAATCATGTAAGATTGTAAACAATTGATTTCTTTCCTATAGATATGTTTGCAAATGTTTATCGTTATTGTACAATGTACAGATTGTTTCTACTATTCATTAACTCATTTTTTAGGTAATTTGTTTTAATCGGAACGGCCTAGAGCCCCAATTAGTCCGGATTAACGAAGTTCTACTCTATGCATAACTTTGAACTATAATTTGTTGAATTTTTACTATGTACTTAGACTAATTAGAATATAATTAGAATTATTACATATGTTTACGATAAGGATCGCTTATAACTTATTACACATACATACATAATGTATGATAGTTTTTAAAATATTGTAGCTTTAATTTTGAAACTATTGATTTATTTAAAGATCTTTTCGCCATTAATCTAAAACTTTCTACAGTATTTCCTTGATACTTATACAAACCGACATTCTAATTAATAGTTGTTTTTTTTTTGTAATTAAATGATGAAAAATAATTGATAAATTTAGGAATACACACTTTATTGTTTGATTAATTATAAGGTCTTTAGACACAAGTGTAGTGCGCATCGCAACAACGAATCATCATATAGATCTGTGATCTATAATCGTCTACTAATGTCTTACAAAAAAAGCTTTCTCTCTGTTTATTTTTTCATCTCTTTAAAAATTAATTTTTGTTTTGTTTAAAATCAGTGTTGGAATAATGTTACTGAAATGCAGGGCCGCCTTATCCAATAGAGACAGTAGGCACTGTGCCTAGGGTCTACGAAAGTCTAAAAATAAAATTGAAGATGAAATTAGAGGTGATTAAATCACTGCTAATTGATAAAAATAACATTTCAAATTCAAGAATAAAACGTTATTCAAGGACATTCAATTTTTGACTTTTTTACTTATCAAAAATCAATCGAAATAGATATACCTACTTGCACTATAATAGATCATAAAACTATTGTATTTATTAGACATTTGAGGATAGTCTTTAAGAAAATCATGCCTCAATTGTTTAGCCATTGATGTAGGTTATGGCGGATTGTTTTTATATGAAAAAACTAAACTTGTATTTTTAATAACCCTATAGCGCGGAAAAGTTGCGGAAATTTTTTTTTTCATTTAGAGCCCCCCAAGCGCCTCAAAAATTTTTAAGTATTGAAAAAATGATTTAGTAAATTGTATGTCTTGTGAATTTCTTATAAGATTCATCAGTTTTTATGTGATTTTTAAAAGGTTTTTTTCAGTTAAAAAATTAAAAATTGTCGGAATCAACATTTTTTAAGTATTTGGGGAGGCTGAAAGATTAAAATTTTGAAGAAAAAAAATACAAAGTTTTTCGAAATCACTATTCGCAACTATCCCGCACTATAGCGGTATCGAATTTAATAAAAGTACATTTCAATCCGCCCTAATGTAGGCGCTACATATTATATAGGCTCGGTAACATTTTTACAAATCCTAATTAATTATGAAAATACTGGATATTAACGTACAAAACTTTATAAATAATGTAAATATGTAAACAATTGAATAACGTGGACGTTAAATTGAAAGGCCTTACAAAAGTTTTCATGCAAAAGTGCCTATGGCTTACGACGATCCTAAAACGGCCCTGCTGAAACGTAACGAAAAAAGAAACGTGCTAACGTTATCCGTATTTAATTTTTATTAATATTAGTTCATCACATTACATATATGTACATACAATAAAATGTAACATTACAATGCATTAGAAGTTAGGCTCGGTTAAATTCTTTCTACACAAATTATTTGTTCATTATATTTGTATAAATACTAAACGGCGAGTTAGATCCCGACATCTATATATTATGCATTGTTAAACTCATACATATATATACCTTAGCTTAAATTTGCGTACCTACTTATAGTCTCAATGCTAAACTCTAGTCTATTTTCTACACTATTTTATACTGAAATACATAGACCAACCTTAACAATCGATGGTTGACCATATTTTTTTTTCTTATAAATATTCAAAGAACCTAACTGGAGAAAAAAGGTTGTTCGAACAATATTCCCATAATTTAGGAGATATACCCACATCTTTTTAAGATTCTTTATCGAAAATATAAGCCTAAGAAAATTGGGAAAATCTAAATAATTTTTTTTTCCTGAATTTGATAAATATTATTTTTAAATTAATATTATTAACGATTTCGCTCACCAAAAATCCGCCTGTAGCTTTAGTAGGCTATATTCCACAAAACATTTATGCGAGATGGAGAACTCAATTTTTTTGTTGATATTCACTAATTTCCACTTAAAATACTTTAAACTTTTTTTTTAAATACAGAAACACAAAGTTTGTAATATAATCGGTAAAATTTTCCATTTTTTTTTCTTTTTAATCTCACTGACAACAATTGAAATATTTGACATATGTACACTTTCGAACTGACGAAATAACAAATAAATATAATAACTAATAAATGATTTTGATAAAAAAAATGTCGTCCTAATATTGACACGCTCTCATTGATTAGGTATTTAAACATTTTTTATTAATTGGTTGTAATTAATTATCTGTTAAAGATAGTGGGGCCTAGGTGCGGATGAGAATCCTTTGTATACGTACTAATAGTAGGTACACTAAGATACAAAAATGTTTAAACATTGAAATGATCATCCTTATTAATAAATATTAGTATTTTATTTAATAACATTAATATTTTAAAAAATAACGTTACAACGTAACGAAACGGAAAAATAATTTCGCGACGTATCAGAATCGGTAACCGAAACGATTTTTCATATTTTTTTTTAAATAACTTTATGATTTTTTTTCGGTTTTCCAACACTGGTTAAATACTTTCAAAGGTGCAAAGTTAAATTTATTAGAAGTAATATTTTTTGTAGAAAGTTAAAAGAATTACTTTTCTCATTCAAGCGTACACGTATACCTATATGTATGTATATATTATACATACATACATAATAACTTCGAGTGATTATCGCACTAATTTTAAATAACGTACATTATTTATGATGTTTTTTTTAGCTTTTGTTGTTATCTATATTCAACACTAATTCACATTAATAATCATCGATATTTTTCAGGTCTTAAGAAGTGATGTTATATGTAGATATTTCTAGTCGATAGAATATAGATAGTTTTGCAAAGATATTAGTATGGCCATGTATGTAGGCCAATGACTAAAACATAACGTTCCAAAGGTTCGAGTTTCCATATTAGATAACCTAGATATTCTAAAGGTGTGACGTCACCAATTTGAAATACTTACAAAGAACTTATTTGAAATGTAACGGAAAAAATGAGATCACTTATCACAGAATAATTAACTAATGTGTACGAATTTCTTCAAAACTAAAAGTTCAAACTGAACTAAACGCAATAATCTGTCAATAAATTTAGTTTCGCCCAAATTGGATGGAATAGAACGGAATAAAAAATTCTACACAACTAATGTGAAGTAACGAAATCGGACGAAAACTTATGCGATTTTTGGTTTCGCTTAGTTGAGTTATAATTTTTAGATAAAGTACTCCATATCTTAGATCCTTAAAGGATAAATAAAAGAGAATATTTAGATTGTCAAATTTTTATTTTAATCAATTTTTTTTTTTTTTTTTTTTTTGTCGATCCTAATGTTATGTTCAAGAGCTGCTCCATTGTGAAACCGTCCCTAAATTAAATATTTTTCTTGTTTGTATTTCCATTGATTCAAACTCTATACTTTCGTGTCTTCTTGAAAAAAATATCCATACCCTATAAGGTAATTGCCATGTCTGTGTCTGTTTCTTAGAAATGTTTTATTATCTAAAATTAGCCACCGCATTATCTTCTTAATCATTTCAATTGAATTTTCAAGTGATTTTCCACATAAAAAAAAGACATTTTGATACAATATAGCTCAGGTTAGTTGAACACAACTGGTTGTGACATATGCCATGTTTTGAAATTTCCGTCTTAAGACTTATCTTCAAAAAGAGTTTTCTAAAGAATATTGACATAAATGATTCTAGAGGATTATGCCCAGTTCAATGAACAACAACGAAATAAGGGAAAATCGATAAAATGTATTTTGCTCGACTCTATATATATGTATAATGTATATGTATGTACAAACATGCCATACACTCCAACTCCCAACATATATAATACGGAGTATATATGGTTCCACTGATTATATATGGAAAATTAAAAACGACCGAAATGTGTATGCCTGGAGGCAGCTGAGTAAATGAATTATTGTAATATAGGCACTGTGCCGACAATAGGGGCTGAAACAAGGATCAATAAAACTACATGAAGTCGCATAACTTTATAATACACCCCACCAAGTTCACCGTATAAATTATTTGTAAAACATTTTACGATATAAACAGCTTTGTAAATGACAAAGTTTATGAGTTAAGCAGGTGTGATGTGAACAATTAAAAATTAAAATTCACATATGTAGGGGATCTGTGAAAGTACGCAGATTAACATTTACGCTACAAGAATTAGGTTTATAATCACAGACTGTTGCCATAGTATCTATGGTTTTGAAAAATGTTGTCATTCATTTTGAAGGATCATTTACACCCAGTACAACAATAGGGGGATTTTTGAGAATGTAAGTGTATAATCTTATCAAAGGAAAGGGGAGTCCTTTTATAAATGTTATGAGATTTGTAGTTTTATCTGTGTTAACATAGCTTTACTGAAAATTTCATTGGTTTATGTTTGAAAAGGGCCATAAATTGTAATAAATCAAGGTTATATATATTTAATTAGTTAAATGTTTAATTTTTTTAAACCTAAACAAAAAAAAATCACGCTTCTAATTTTTCAATTCACATAGAACCAGATTTCAATTGATTGTTTTTCTTTGCTATGGCCCCCTAAATTCTACTGAAAACGAATATTTTATGGCTGTAGGTAGAAGAATACAAAACAGATCCATTTAAGCTAAAACTTATATCTGCTGATTTTTACTTACATAAAGCCAAGAGTTTTATATATTACGGAATTTTTGGAGAGTCCCAATTTTATTATTATTTGTCCACCTAGAAGTTGTAGGTAAATAAACTATTCTTTTTGTGTAGATCTCTCTCTCTCTCTTCAAGCTTTATGTAGTTTTGACATACTCGTATAATAATTATAGTGGAAGGAAATTAATTATAACTGACTATCATCAAATTCTATCTAAAGTTTAAAATTTTAATTAAATTATGTAGTTCAATAGAGATTATTAAAAGTGATTAACATTTTAATTAAATTAAATACCTAATCCCATTTATGTGTATGAAATATTATTTCATCATATCATTTTTATCAATAATAATTTATATTATTGTATTATTGATCTTCAATACAGATCATGTCAATGTAGTCATCATCCAAATATATACGGCCACGTTATTTTGATAGAGGACAATCAAAAAAAATGAACATAAAAAAATGTCTGGCAATGCTCTCACAGGTTGTGTCATTAGTTTAATAAATACAAATGGAGTTATTTAAAAAAAAAACGAAAATTACTTTATCCGCTTAGTGATTTTATTTTATGACCGCACACCTAACTAAACCTTCCTGAAAAAATTTCAATGGATTTCAAAACAATATTATTAGTTTATGTAGAACAGTTTAACTTGAAAAAAAAACTAAAAAATAAATAAACCGCTAATCATTAAGCATAAAAAACGGGTGTACTTTTAAGATTTCATATATAAAAATGCAATATTTGTAAAAAGCAAAAAAAAAAATTCATCAAAGTTTGATAAAAAAAAATACTTACATACACACACACACACAAATACAGATACACATTTCATACACATAAAATTATAAATCTCTGTCGTGATTCTGAGAGTGAAATGAAAATAGAAAAAATTACAACTTAATTAAATTTAAAAAAAAAGAAGACAAAAACAAGTTTTTTTAAGTTGTGCGGAACAATACTGCCCATACTATAATATTTAAGTCGATGTAATTAAGATGTAATATTTTTTTAATTAAATTGTATAAATTTGTAGATTCTAATTATGGTATTAGCTAAGCGCGCAAGTTTGTTTTTGTCGTAAGAAATGTGTATATAACATTAATTAAAAATTAATTTTTTGAATTTATGGTTTATATAGATTTTGTTGTCAAAGATTAGATAAGGTCAAATATTCTCCTAGTTAATATTTCTTAATTAAAATAGTTCATATAATTTTTTTTTTATTATAATTTAAAAATAAGTCTATATGCAAAAATATACGTTATTACATTCATAGAATAAGTTATTAACAAACCCATTTCATTCCGACATTCTTAATAAATAAGAAATTCATTTTCGGTAAGCAGAAGAAACTCCTTTGAGATATATTATTGTTTAAATTGTTTCCATCTTTCCAACCACTATGTATCTTATTTCACTATTTCCAAATGGTATTTTCTTTCTCATAAATACGAAAAGAAAAATATATTAATGATGACAAGTGATGCACTTAATGGTAATGTTGCAGAAAAATATCAGTAGAAAAATTATTAATTTAAAAAACTGTTTTTTTTTAATATTCTGAAACCTTTTGTGAAATTAATTTTGTATTCATTTACATAATGTATAAGTAGATACATTTGTACATATACTAACAAATAATATGCAAGTGAGAAATTTGACTATGAATCAATATGACTATTTTTTGATCAGTGCTTAAAATATATTTAAATATTAATCTATAAATTGAAACTAGGAGATCAATTTGTAAAACTAAACTAAAACAGGAAAAATAAAAAATTAATCTCATCTTTGACGACAAAATTTATTTAACCAAAATGGAAAATACGAAAAAAAAAAAACTTTAAAATTAAATTTGTAATTATACTTTGTTTTGTTAAATTAATTCATAAAGTCTAACTCAATTTGTACATTCCAACCTAGTTATTCTTAAACGTACATTTGTAAATAAATTATTAAAAAATAAATAAAAAATTTTGTATAGCAAAAAAATGTATTACATATAAAAAATGAAAAAAACAAAAAAAAAAAAAAATGAAAAATACTTTGACTTAAGGTTAGCAAAGTGCTCGAAGTTAACATGACGAGTGAATTGATTTCTATATGTGAGAATGAAAAGGTGTTTATTACGTATTTTTCTCATCTTATGTACATAAATTAATTATAAGTAGGCTATTGTATAGATAACAAAACAAAAAGTATTACATAATATAAAAATCAATTAACTCGTCCCCAATATTCTATTTTTAGCACATAGACACTAGTCATTAGCTTTCAAATTAAACTTTAAAATATAAAGTAAAATCACACACTATGAATTTACACAACGAAAAAAAAAACAAAAAAAAATTAAGAAAAATGTTAGAGCGAACGCAATATTTTCGTTTTACTGTGTTATGCAATTTTTCCAACAAAATAAAAAGAAAATAAAGGAAAACCAAATTATAGTAGAAAACACTATTTCAAGTAAATCAAATGTGCTACAAAGAAATTATAACTATGAAAAAACATTAAGAAAAGAGATCGTAAACAAAAAAAATAATGAAAACATAAAATTAAAAAAAAAAAAACTAAATAAAAATAAAATAAAATAATCTAATTGTAAGATTTTGAACATTATGGCATGACCCTGATTTCAAATCGAGTGTCTTCCAGTCACATGTCGCGTTTTGGCCCCATTTTCCCTAATGTTATTTAGTAAATGGTTTTGTTTCAATTCAATGTCCCAAAATTGCTTGTTGTGTACATATATAATTTGTTAAGAAATTTTTAAATTAATTCAATGTATATATTAAAATGCACAAGATTATTAATTAATTAAAAATAATTTTCGAAGAGAATTTACAGAATTTAAAAATTAATAAAAAAACACATTAATTGTGAAGTTAGTGTGTCTTTGGAGAAGTTTTTCTGTTGGAATAATTTTCAAAAATACAAAATATTGAAATCTAATCGTTACGTTATATAACCATCAGCGTTAAATTTTGGAGATATATTTATTTCTGTAGTATTTGTGTTAAAAACTCCATGCATACCTATTTATGTAGATATTTAGACAATTTAGACAACAATTAACAATTCTTTTATGTTTCAACTTTTAAAGTTAAAAATAAAAAGAATTTTTGTTTTTGGATTGAGATAAATTCAACGTTTTCCACAACAAAAAATAAAATTTTCTTGTGCATTTTGAAAATAAATGTTCTCATAAATATAATTTGTTAACAAAAAACTAAAAATAAAAACTAAAAAATTGTACAAAAACCAAACTTTACCAAATATATTACTCCTCATTGCTTGTAGTAAATTTTAATCAATGTTAAAATTTGTATACATTTTATTTATCCTTAGCATTTCTTATTTAATTTATTGTTACAATTAGTTTTAAGATTTATAAAAAAAAAAAAAAACAGGAGCTAAATTATCGCATAAATTCGCAAACACTTAAACACACGCACAAACACACACACAAACATACACACATATACATACACATACACATACACATACATGACAAAATCAAAGGTTTAATATGCAATCAAGCGTTATCAATGTACAGAAAGGCAAAAAACAGTTATAATCACACAGTTAATTGCAAACAAATCCCCCAAAAAAATTGTTTCGATTTAATATATGGAAAATTTTTGAAAATTTTCTTTCAAAATTTATAAATTTATTAGACGGTTTCAAATATATTAAATTTATCAACTAAATGGTGAGACATTAAAATAAAAAAAGCAAACATAACCTAAGTGTAGAATATATTTAGTATTTAACGACCTACACTTATTTAAATAAAACAAATACTTAAAAATATTAATTAAATAAAAAGAATTTCTTTCAAATAAGCAAATGGTTGTGATTTATAATTTTTTCAATAATTTTTTTAGTTTGTAAAAAATTTATTTTATTAAATGTATACTCAAATTAATAATAGGGGCGCAATTTGCATTTATTTCGTTTAATTTTTTGTTACAAATTAAATCTGATTGGTAATTGATGGCCTATATTCACGGTACAATCAATATTATAATCATTAGGTACCTTAGGTAATCACCAAAGATCACTGAATATTATCTAAGTGGGAACATTTTTATATATGCATTTATTATGTAGACGAAAAACAGTATGTTATAAATGCAGGTTAAATACAACAAAAATGTTAATGATTTTAACCAATCCATCCTTCTTCAATTTAAGCCAATTTATCACCAAAATAAACAAAATTTATATTTTTGAATTTCATAAATATCAGTTTGTACAAACAAATTAAACAAAATGCACAATTGCGACTTAGAAATTATTTTATCAGTTCTACATATTTTAAATACTATACTTTTATTAATAATTTATTGTCGAGAATTATCATAAAAAAATACGCGATCCATCCTAATAATTAATAAATTGTATAGAAATATTAAAAAAAAAAAAACGAAAAATATGTAAATAATCTTTGTTATTTAATTTTCTAATTGTTAGATTTTAATTAAAAATATTTGTGATTTGTTGGTTAAAGTAGTAAATTGTGCAATACGACGTTTAAACAAATAATGACACAACATTTTTCGTTTCTATTAATATTACACGGCCTAATTTCACTTTTATTAGTTTCCTTTTTAAAAACTTTTATACTCGACAATCCTAAATTGAAATTTTTCAAAAAAGAAAAAATAAAGAAAAGAAAAAATGGCAGTTACTTACACAAAAATTATAAAAATAATAAATTTGCACTAACCAGTTTTAAGTAGTTTTAAACATAAAAAAATCCTCACATTTTATATAAAAAAAAAAATGAAAAATCCATACAAAATAGACTTGTAGAAAATTGTACAAAAAAAATCTAGTTAATATACATACATAGTGAACACATTTTTTACGATATTAAATAAAAAAAAAAATAAAAAAAAAAAACGAAATCGCAACAACAAGTATTTCGTCATTATTTGTTAATCATTTTTTGCTCTCATTTATTTAATCATTATTTTCAAAATCTAGTATTGTGGACATTTTCAAAATCTAACAATGCAATTTTGCACATCACACTGAGAACAAACTCCAAATTATTGTAAATAAAATTGTATAACATAAAAAGTTAATTAAAAAACAAAAAAGCGCAAGTAATTTTTGTAAATTTATTAAAGAAAAAAAAGAAAAGAAAAATTTAAATTTTTATTATGTTAAAAACCATGAAAAAAGGGAAAACCTATTAATAACTTACGTAAATATTTATTATTATTATGCATTATTATAAATAAATAAACTTTCTGTGTCAATAATAATTATTGTCACTATGGAAATTGAATTCACTGGATAACACCATAATATTAATTAATATATATGATCATTTATATATTTAACCATAAAAATAACATTAAAAATAAATAACATTGATTGTATAATAACAAAATTAATAATATATAAATAAATGTTACGCGTTATTAATAAATTATATAAAATTTTAATCATTTTTTTTAATTATTTATAAACGAGAGGAGAAAATAATAGTCAATAAAATTAGCAAATAACGTGATCACCTACATATTGATGACTTATATACAATAACTAACGATAACTCATTTTTAACAATTTTCTTTTTATTTCATAGAATTGATGGTTGATTTTGATAGGAGTGTGAATTTTTTTATGAATCATCTACACTGCGGCCTTTACTTAGACCTATTGACCTATATAGTACTCCAGTAACATTTATTCCAATTGATCTGATGATCTCTTTTTTTGTACGAAAATGTAGCTCTTGAAGTGTTCTTTTTACGTAAACCTTACAAATGCTCGCTACTTCACCGCCATTTAAGCAATAAAGATTTTATAAAATTTCTCCTGAAAAGTACATAAAAAGGAGTTATCGGGTATTGTATATAAGTCAACGATATGTAGATCATTGGTTCGATAAGACTGCGTAATATTACAATTTTAAGAAATCGTGCCATTGATTTTCGACTTTATCTAGATCAAGAACCACTAACAAGAAAATTTACTCAGAATGAAATTTTGTGCAACAAATTTGGTTTGTTTCGTTTTCTAAAATAGCCGTAGAATTTTGATAGAAATAGAGAAAAAGTATAAATAACAAAAGTTTGATACCATTTACGATAAACTTCGAATTTACCTAATTGGATGTCTTTATACATATGTAGTATAGGTACTTGTTAGAATATACAGAATGAATGTCCTGCTGATCAATTTGCACAATAAATTTAAATGCGTAGGTCTACTTTGTTAGAAATAAAAAACTTTACCATTTTTTATAAATATTGTATTCACATAAAATTAAAAGGTTTAGAATATTCACCCAAAGCTAACTGTATTAACGAGAAATTACATTCAGGATAAGCAGTAAGACAATCTATTTTATTTCGTCCTTTTCGATGTGCTGAATCATATGCGATTAGCTCTTTATGTTCAAATGGTAGCACTTTTGATTTCGGTAAACTGAAAAATTTGTGTTTATTGTGTGTTTGTTATAAATTTATTAAATCAATAGATATGACTTACGATAGTATAGTTCTTAGAAGTTCCTCGACCATATTCGATTTCTTTTTTACAAAATATTGTGAACTTTCACATAGTGCTCTTAATATGCATGATTTTCCATTAAATCCCATACTAGACATTTTTAATATAAATTGCATAGATAGGTACATTTTTTTTTAATGTCATTTAATGAAAATTCGCTTACCTATTTATAGCTGTTTCCAATTTTCCATAAAGTTCACGCCGATGTCTTCGTTGCATAACTGGTTTTGGCATAGGTTTTGGATTCTGTTGATTGATAATCCATGTTTGATTTGGCAGATCATATGCAACACCCCAGTTGATAGCCCAACTAAGATAAGTAACTTGTGGATCACCGATTGCTCCAAGTGTTTCACAGAATGATACCTACGAAAGAAACCTTATTTGAATTTTTGATATTAGGTACCTTAAAGGCACTTTATTATATTATTTAAAAAAACTTAATGATGTCTTTAAATTAATTAATCACAGGCCTCAGGGTAATATTTTAAAAAGGTGAATAAAAAAAATTACATAAAGGTATTTCAGCATATTCTGTTCAAAAATTTGCAATAGTACCAAAGGGGGTAAACATATTTTTTAATACAGTAAAATTTTAAGCATGAAAATACCATGCCATTTTTAATAAAAAAAGATTCAATTTTAATTCAAATAACTAGTACCTCAGAATTAAACATTTTTCTGTTAAACTTAAACCACTTATTGGCTAGCTACCCTAACGTAATGGGTTCAACTATTATATGGAAAAACCGAGCATGCTAAATAATATCGGACAAAAATGAGGCAAATAAAAATACTTCCAACCATAACCATTCAATTTAACCAAATTTCACATAAACTTTGATCTCAACAAAATGAAATAATTTAATTACATTTTCTAACGAAATTAACATCAAACAAATACCTATGCCTACATACATACATACATATATGTACATTGTACATATGTATTTAGAAGAAAAGCAATTCATGCATGGGGCTCACGCCTCAATTAACCGCACACTACTCATGAACCTAATTTTATTAAAAATACTAAAAGCAAAATAAATATTACCGAAAACGATGATCCCACTGGGAAAGCCACATAACGTTTTCTTCGAGATAACGTTTTCATATTTGATTCATTACTCAAACCACTATTGTTTTGGTTTTCATTCTGCCATTCGGCAAATGAAAATTCAATCGAACACAAAACTACTATCACACATATAAGGAAAATACTTTTCATATTGTTACCAAAATAGTTGAAGAAGAAAGTCTCAAGCTTTTAACGAATATAATAGAAAAGTATATCAAAAGCTTTTCTAGCTATGTTTTCTCTCGTTCTGTATACAAATTTTTTATAGATAAAATATTATAAGAAAATTCGAACACACTTAAGTAGCCCGAGTGTACAAACAAACAAAAAAAAAAAAAAACAATTCACTTTGAGAGGCAATGTGTTACTCAATTGGAAAATAATTTAAATGTACAAAAAACCCACTTCTGAATCACTCAACAGTTTTATTGGCCTGGTAGATGGTGGATTCATGTTTTGTATGTTGTATGTATATAAATATATACCGTACAGATTCAAGAAAGATAAATAATACAATCGTATTCACACAAGAAGAGAAAAAAACACACATATACATACATACATTAAGTTACTGTTATATTCCTAAGTTGGGTGTCTCTAGAGTAGATGCTTTTGCTGATGATGATGGAAGGCTGAATGAATGCACACACACATAACATAACAAATTACATTAAATAAATAAATTCGGAAATTGTTGGAAAATAATTTAAAGTTGAGATGGCACACAGATTATTCCGTTCGGCATTTCCACGTTTCGGGGCGTAATAGGTGGAAATCTTTCTTCGTTCTAATCTTGAACGGTTCACATTTATCATTCCATGAGACAGTTTTTTTTTTTTGTTGCTTCCCAATTTTAAATTGTCTTGCGATAAGTGTTTTGTGGGTGTTCTATTTGGTATATGGCAACAACAACAACAACAACAACAAAAAACATTGAGAGAAAACAGCTCGAATTTTTGGGTGGGGTGGGTCGGTAAATTTTTTCGAAATGGAATTTTTGCCAGTTGGGTGCTTTGAAAAATGTCGCAATGCGCTGATGGCGGTGTTTTTGTTATGTAAATAACTACTACGATGCTTTTTTCGAGTGATTAAGTTTATTTTTAAAATTATTAGATACATACATACATAGAAACAAAATACATTCACATATATTGTTGATTGATGGAAACGTAATCTTATTTCGGATTTTTTTTTTCATGTTCTTTAATAAATTGTTAAATTCTCTACATTAACTTTTTCGATAAGCTTTCACATTTTTGGAATGTTTATTTTGTGTGTCTTGTAATGTATCTATGTATATATATACATATATTTTTTATATACCTATGCAATCTTATACGTAGTTACCTATAAGAAATTACCCGACGTCCTCTCTCAAATTTTTCAGATTGGATACAAAATAATCAGACCATTGGTTGTACATTTGGTATTACTTAATATCTAATAATATTTTCAAACAGATTTTGTGTTAAACTAAAATATTCTTTATTATATTATAATCTACTAAATAGAATTCTATATACCCGTTTCTACTATTTAATGAAAATATTTGCAGTTAAATTTACTGGGTCAATCATAATAATAAAAGAATACATAATTTTCTGGTTGCAATTTGTGTCACAAACACATGAAAACCAACAACGAGACCATTTCATTTAAAATTATTTTGTCATAATTGGTTCCGTTCATGTGCATGATTTGATTTAATTTTTGAAACATTGTTACCGGTAGCCAGATATATTTCATAGATATTTCCTAATTAAATAGCAAATAGTTGGGTCGTTTGCGTGTACCGCTTATTAGCACTTGTTGAACTTAATGAAATATGCATAATATAACCAGAAAATAAGTTCATTATACATATGTTTATGTATATCACAAATACATGAAACGGTAAATTTATTGAAAATTGTGTCACTAGAAAATGATTTGTTAAAAATAAGTGGTTTAATCACAAAAAATGATGAGGATAAATAAAATATTTAACAATTATATGTATATTTATATATACATATAAATAAAAATTCCAGCTCTCTCTCTAAACTAAACCTAAAGTAGAATGGAGTATGTCTTTTTAAGAAGTACAATAAAATTGGAAAATTGTATTTCTATGAAATCAGATATGGGGAAACTGTTCTAGCCGACCAACATTAGTTGGAGGTTACATAAAACTTAAGATGTAAAAAAAGGCTAGACAAAAAATTACTATGAAGTACCTATGTACATATATATTTTTAAATTGTTAACACAAAATACTTTAAATTTAACACAAATTTCTCAAATATGGTCCAAAGAACTCTAATATTGTCAAATAACTTTGCTCACATTTAATAAGAAATTTAACAAAAAAGTGGCGAATGTGCCCCACTTTACCCTATTATCACAAGCAGAGACGTTCGCTCGGAGGGGGGACACGTCCAACACAACCCATAACTCCCATAAACAAGTAGGTACTTTTCGATTAATTTCAGTTCAAAATATATACATAGGTAAAAATTTTTAAAAATGTATGCAATACACGATAGGGTTATTTGAAAAAAAATCAAACCTGTCTTTACCATAGACCATATAATTTATACAGGACGTAACAAATGATAGAAAAAGCACGATTCATTAAAAAACTGCAAGCATAAAGATGGCCGCTGTTATTTCTCTTAAGAGAGAAGTTGTGCAGAGGCAGGAGAACATTTTTATTGGGGGGATTATATGTATTATAATCAATCCATGTTTTACCTAGATCTCCTTGTCTTGGAAACCTACAAATTTATAAATTATTGTAATAATTCATCACAACAGTTCAAAATTAGTTG
>JANSTT010016923.1:0-19214 GCA_026745375.1 Platyura marginata | reverse complement strand
TATATATATTTATTTATTTATTTGTTTAAACACAGTACACACTTCGCTTTAGCGAACTTTTCACAGTAGGTTTTAATTGTCTTTCAATAGCACGGCACGTTTGGATACTTTATCCCACTTCTGATGTAAACTTGAGTTTAAGAATTACCTTCTCGATCGCGAAACTTGAACATGCGACCGATCTGGTGCGGCATAGAAACGAAACTGATCTCTCAAGTCCATCCGCACCCACATGCCAAGCTGCGTTGAATAGAAAAAGGGGCTGCAGGTGTGCAGCAATATACTTTTACGACGGGATTTATCGTAAGACTTATGAATATAGTCTGGGTAATTGGTATTATTGAACTATACACAAATTAGGGAAAAAATTCATAAAATTACAATTAGTTTAATTTATGCAAAATAGAGAATTATTCAAACATCTATTAAGAGTTCCACTTAGGTTTACACATTGCATACACATTGCATACACATTGCATACACATTACTTACAAATGTATATGTAAGTATGTAATTCAAATTTCGTTGCGATATTTCTTTGAAATTTCATCTTAATTTGAATTAAGTAACACAAGATTTCTTAGAAGCGTTTACCAATATGAATTAAAAAAATAAAAATTTTTAGTTTTATACATTTAACAAAAAAAAAATTTAAAACGTAACGTTTTTTATTTATTTTCACACTTGAAACAATATCCCGTTTTTTATAGTCTCAAACAACACGGATTCAAATAACACGTAACCAATTAATTGCAGGTTCCATTCCGTTCAATTTTAATTTTTGCCAACTCTCGACGTACCCCATTCATAGTGACATACACATACCTACCGTAAATTATAATGATATTAAAAATGAATATTTTTTCTCTTATTTTACCTCGTATTTTTTTCTAATGGATCGCAAAAAAAAATTCTATTGAATTTATGTGGACTCGTTTTAAAAATCCCTTACATCCGCCAACATGAATGAATCGTTATCAATTAGTTTTCCTGGGACGTATTTTTATTTAGGCTGTCATTTTTTTTTTTTTTTATTTTCATACTACTATTTCAAAATCTGAACTGACAAGACAAAACAGAAGTGCATTGAGTGTTGAATGTGTCGGTTGTGTGCGAATAACCCTGTGGATTGATTCAGTGTAAAAATAAATTTTTTATTGATTTAAAGTTTTTAAGGACAATCAAGATTTTGGATTATAAATATGTCTCTATTTCGTATAACAACATTTAAATTGGCCGAATCACAGGTTCGTTACAGTTTTTTGTAGTCCATTTATAGTTCATAAGATCATTTTATTAATACAATTTTATTCAACGTGGTTCGTTGGCTCAGCGTTTAGTAGGCTTTGCCAGTCTTCTTATGTATGAATAACAAAAAAAAAAAAATTAGTTTGCGCGGTATTTTTGTTTGGAACTAGAGTTTGGTGTTAAAAAGGCCTACCTACTTGTTCAATATACAAATTGCATAAGTTACATAACCAAGGTCAAATAAGTCCTTTAGAATAATGTCTGGGACGTTAAAATGTATTTTTGGCATAGGATTTCCCAAGTCTATAGCATAGTCATATTATGTTATATTCATTAGCCTTAAACTGAAGGTAGATTACCTCACAGGTATATAATTATATGTGCATTACATTAAAGTTACATAACACCGAATACACTTTTTGCATGACGTTGTATTATTGATTTTGTGAAGAGATGTTACACTCATAGGTAGTGTTTCTTTAGTAACTTTAAAGGCCCTTCTACAATAATACCTACCTACCTATGTGAGAAATGTCTTAGCATCCAACCAAATGCTTAAGGTCATCTGTTTTTTTTTTATTCTAAGTCTCTTTTGAGTAGACATGATTTTTACATAATAAGTAAGATTGGACTGACTATATACATACATGCACACAATATTGTTGTGCTATCATAATCTAATGGAGCAAATTCCAAAATGAAGTTAAATGTGTAGTGATAATGTTAATAACAAAAGCATGACCAATAATTTCAAGTCATTTTTTATGCTTTGGAAAATTATTAAGAATTAATGCGGTCTTATTATCTATTGATTGTGGAAATACCAAAAGATTAAGAGTAACATGATTTTGAATGATACCTACGCAACACATGTAAGTAGGTACTTACCTAAAAAATAATTTATCATATTAGGTAGGTATATAAGTATGTAGTTCAAAGTACCTACATAAAATTGATCTCATTAATTATTATCTGCTTAGTAAGAAAATTGTATTCCACGTCTTATACTTATATTATGACTTTATGATATTCTAGCTACAATAACAGGGCACATGCGCAGTATTGATAAATAGCAATAAACACGAGGTTCAACTTATATCGAAATAAAAGAATTCATCAATTTCCTAATTTGCTAGGAGGGACTTTACATTAATCTACTATAATTAAGTACCTAATCACTTTAGATTTTCGTCTCTTTTGGACTTCAGGCTATCAAAAATAGGTACTACTTTCCAAAAAAAAAAATCGAATACCAGACGCTAGCTATTTTTAAACACTCACGGAAAAGATTAAAGACATTAATGAATTTACTCGGAAACGGTCTAACATATCCGGATGCCTAATATTTTAATGCTTGAAATCTCAGTTATGTACTTTAAAAAAACTTTTACTTCTAATTATTAATTTTCTGTGTCAAAAAGTGACAAATGTCACCCCTCACAATGAGCCAAGTCGCCCCGACCCCGGGGTGACTTGGGGCAACCCATGGGGTGACATGGCGTAACCCATGGGGTGACATGGCGTATAGTGAAAATATCTGAACAATAGCGTGATTAGGAGCTAGAAATTTCAATAAATAGATTAAAGTACAAACTTATTTATTAATGTTTTCAGTTATACTTCAGTAGGTGCAGTTTGTTTTTAACAATTATTGCATATTTTAGTAAGTGTAGTGAAATAAGATAAAAATAGAGTTTTCAACCTTAAGTTACACTTAATCACTTTCACAGCGATGGAATATGTATTGGTTTTCTCCAAGAGTACACGCAGTATGCATCCAGAAATTGCATTATATGCATTTTATCCACTTTTTCTTTGCGCCAAGTCGCCCCACAAAAAATAAGGGGTAATTTTACATTCAATTGTTTATATAAAATGTTGTATGTAAGATTTTTAAAAACTGTTGCATTAATTGCATTAAAATTTAGAACAGATTAACAAACAGGCTGCACGCGCCTTCTTGAAAATAACCACAAAAATGTTCATTTGTCGCCGTCAAAGATTAGGGGTGCACTAATTCACATTTAAATTATATGTCAAATATGCAAAATTGAATACTTTATAAAACGTAGTACTACATTTTAAAATTAAGTGTACTGAATCTGAGTAAATTGGACTGCGCTATGTCGCCCCAAGCGCCACCTCGCCCTTGTCTCCCCTACTTTAGCGTAAGGTGATCAGATTCTGAAAATGTAAGAGAAGGACGCTTCGACCAAGCATTAAGCTAAAAGAAAAATTGGGAAACAAATTGTTTAGTTAGTTATAGCAACAAAGCTAGCTGTGGAAGAGAGCGAAACGTGCAAGTTCTGTGAAGAGATCATCTCGGGAATCACTGCGTAGCTGACCTTCCGTCCCTAAATCCTCTCAAGATCCTAAAATTCCTAAAAGAAATTTGACTTGAGGAGGTACTTTAGGTAATGGAATGACTGCATAAAAATAGAAGTAAGAAATGGGTCACAATCGATCTAAATACAGGTCGGGGTACATCGATCACCCCCAAATAATAACACAATACAATATTGTAGTTACAAATTAAAATACATTAAATCTGTTTTTATTGATATAATTAAATTATGTATAAGGAGGACAAGGAGGATAATTTTCATCAAAGAAGGACTCAATTTTTAGGACAAAGTCGAAAAAAAGGAAGACAATCCATCTGAAAAGAGGACGTCTGCTCGCCTTATTTATCAAGTTGTGTGTATACTGTATACCTATAATCGACTCTGTAGTACGGATGCTGGAGTAACCCAATGTATAGGCCATCTATATTTTAATTCCTTCCCGGATATGTTATTAAATTTCCGTGCTTCTTTGTATGTTGTTTACATTTTTGCGCAACTCAAACCTTTTATTGATATATTTTTTAAAGTTAACAAATTTTATGTGAGACTGCCCCAATGCTAATTAAATCAGTCACGCAAAAACATTCAAGGCAATTGAGGCGATAATAAGAAACGATGATAATTCATATTAAATCTAATTCTCAGCTCAATGAATTCATTAACATTATTCTCGGCACATCTTTTTGAAATAATATATTGAAGATAGGAAGAGTGCTTGACACGAAAGACGAATATTAGGAAAATGTTGTCTCATTTTGGATTTTTTTTTTCTAAACAAAGTTTCTCGGAAGATCTTCTGTTCTATAGTCTGAAGATCACATCTGGTGGTTCTTAAAACTTACTAGACATTCGTGTACGCATAAAAAAATATCGATAATTTACGATTTTTATTCATCATCAGGCCGGATTGTTCCCTAACCTCTCGTAAAGAACTTCCAAGTGGTGAATTTTTTTTGGTCGCTCGATCAACCCTTATCTTTCGTTGAAAACACTCCAATACCAAATTCCACGAATTCTCATAACCCAAGACAGGGATGGAATCCGGGACCTCCAGTTCTAAAGCCGTTACCTCTACCACTGAGCCACTTAGACGATTTTTATTAACCGACATTTTTCGGGGTACTTTTGATCCCGATTCGATCTTCTATAATAATTTGTGATTTCAATTATGGGGAATATTTTTTGTAATAATATGAGTGTTAAACTTATACATATACATACTAATACTAGACTATCAGGTTGCAATTAGTGTTACTTCAAACCATATAACTAAAGTGATCATCTGTACCGAAATTTGACCAACTCGACCAACTGCCAGAATGAGAATATGTTGAAGCCTTCACGAAATTCATTGCATCGAAAAATCGTTTTGGGCATCGGATCGTACAATACTTAATTGTTCGACCAATTTAACTTTTTGACTAAATGTGTTATCGGCGAAAAGATTCAATCATGGGAAGAAAATAGCGTTACTACCGACCAACGAGTGAGAGAGAGAGTGTTCTCTTTAATTAACGAAATATGGTCCAGCATTAGAACGTTGTGAGACCTTCTGTACGTCAGGTACAACATGAAAATGTCATTTGTTGAGTTTTTCGAATTTTTAAAAGGCCAGCCATAAATGTAGAAGAAATCAGGTCTCATGGATAGTACTCATTTAAAAATCGCGACAATAACAATTCAAACACGTAATATTTACATAGAATTGTAAAAATGGCGATTGATAATTAATTAATAAATGAATAAAATTATAATTTTTACTGAATAAAACTGTCTATATTGGGCATGTGAAATTTTATTTTTGTGTACCAAAATTTCCTCGGCAATAAGTGGTCACCTTACGTATACCATATTTTAATATCTATCTACTATACTAGCTTTAACGCTTTGTTTTTCATAAATAAATTGCATACAAATAAATCAACAAAATATATTTAATTAAATAATAAAAAAAAAATTACATTTTTTTTACTGAGTATGGATTACATACGACATACGGCCTAATTTAATTTGTGGTAATAATAAAAAAAACAAAATTATCAACAGGAAAAAAGTCTTATCATTTTCATTGTGTGACAAGAAATGGTTGCGATTTTTAATATGTATTTATTTTAAGATTAAGGTCATGTACATTTGCATATTATATTTTTACAAAAAATGAGAAACAACCAAAACAATAACATCTTAACGGAACAATTAGGCATCATAAAAACAATTTTATGAGGTTAAAGTAATCACAGATGAATAAAAAATATTGTTTTGCTGTCTATGTTTTAATTGCAAATCAAATAGTACAACACAATTCTTACCTACAGCGTGTGACTACTGACTGCAATCAGTAAACGTCATAAAATATTATTTTGATTTGATTAAAATGACTGAAAATCAATAAAAAATTACCTTTGACTGTTTGCCACACTATTTTTGTTTTTTTTTATGGTTGTACTGGCATACAGTCGGTAACCGACAAATTAAACTTTGTACCTAGTGCTGTAAGCCGAGAATAACGAGAATATTCTACGGAAAAATTAAGACTAATAGTGGCAATTTTAACCTTAACTCGCCCTAGCAATTCACCAATTTGCCTCAAGAGCGCGACACTGAAATTCGTATATTCGTATTCGAATGCTAATAACTTTAGAGTCACCTTTTTACCGGTCTTAAGAGTCAAGACCGCTTATAAGTTGACATTTGTGTATAGTGGTTTGGTATTTTGTTTCAAATCGCGACATGTTACTATAATTTATAACCCATTGATGTTCAAAATGTATGTATGTATGCCTTAAACGGTTAACTTTTGCAAAAAAATTTATTTGTCAAAAAATGCTGGAAATTTAAAATAATATAAAAATTTAAAGTTTTAAAATCATATTTTAAATATTAAAAAAGTTCAAAGTTTTGTCACTTTTAAAAAAACCGCCTAAAAAATGGTTAAGATGTTCGGTGAACACCCAATTTTCTTTTCATTTTTTTCCATCAAAATGACGTAAGTTTTTTTTTTTTAAAAATCCCATGATAATGGGATCAATAATTTTTAGGCTTCGCCACTGACTATAACCTAACAGCATATAATTTATGTATATAAGTCGAAATGATTACATTCCATATCATCTACAGTATAACTGGATGTCGTTAGCAAAAAGATGGACAGAACAAGTATTTAAGACACGTGGAAGATCATTAATAAAAAGGAAAAATAGCAAGGGACCCAACACTGAGCCCTGAGACACACCCGAAAGTAACAACTAGAAAAGCGGAGTTACATTGATTAATATTTACACATTGTTTGCGATCCGACAGATAACTGGAAACTAATTTGACTTCAGTATGTGAAAATCTAAAAAGGCTAGAAAGTTTTAAGCAAATATAGCATCATAATCCACACAATCCAACGCTTTCGAGAAATTTAACGGTAACAGTGTCGCCATGATCTTCCGATTTGTATATCTAGACATGGTGTAAATACCCCTTCTAATGTCATCGGTAATCTTGAGTAATGCCGTACCAGTACTATAGTATGTTTAGTGCGATAACACCAGGCGCTCAATATATTCATTCATTCATTTGGTCGTTTAAGTAAGACTTCAAAGGATTTAGATATGACGGGCAGAATGCTGATTAGTCGTAATGTACCCAGTTGAAGATGTTAAAATAAAGTTATGGGTATAAAAATCACTTGCTAATTATTTTTAGATGTAGCCAATCAAATTACTTTACATACATTCAAACAATCTTGTATGATACTACAGAATATATATGAACATGTAACTTATAAATCAAAATTCTATTCAGTCTTATCTATGCAAAGAACAAACAGCATGGCATCACGCCACCTTTATAATTGTAAATGTCGTGTTATAAATAGTATTGTTAAGGTAAGGATGTAAATAAATTAATAAAAAGAAAAAAAAAATGGCAAGCCCTTTTACAAAATGTATAATAATTTTGATTGATAACACAAAACACGTTATGTATGTATATGAATATCGTAAACTCAGCAAGAAGGGGGGGGGGGCTTCTATAGTATACTCCAAGGTGATCTTTTAAAGACACGATGTACTATACGTACGTATAATTACGTACATTATTGAAAAGATCATCACGTTGTATTACGTAATCGTCATTCGTCAACATTTTTGTGAAACTTTGAACAAATATTTATTAAACAGGTCAATGCAGTCATATTCCCAACCATATGGTTGCTCTTATAAATGTAATGTAATGTATACTATAAAAAAGCTATAAATAAGCATAACATATGAATTGATTACTATTTAATGGTTCTTTAATGTAAGTAACAAATACACATACTAAGCGCTATTCATATATAAGAATAATTTAATGTATACTTAGATTACATACTTTTTGTTGCAAGGTTCAATGACTATCTTTTTTGCATGATAACAAGGTATTGGCAACGAAATAAGTGCCATAAGGTCAAGTTTGTAATTAATACTAAATTCTGATAGGTGAGGTGTTCGATCAGTTTCTCATACGTGTAACTAACATGTACAATTGTACATCTATCTATCTATCGTGGCACTTTTCAAATTACATTTAACATTTTTGTTGTTGCTAATTTTTGGTCACATAGATTATGCGCTAGTAATATGTAATCACTAATCAACCATACATACATAATTGATAATTAAAGCATCAATCAAATTAATGACAAATATTACACAGCATCAGAATATGTTAAATCGATCTTGCTAAGTTTAAAAGTTTCAATATCAGTTCATCTCTATACAATAGTTGGAATATTAAGACAGCAATGCGAAAGACACAATGAAGGAACAAATTCATATCTTGGCTTTCTGAAAATTGTTTATCTCGAATGTTATAAAATGCATTAAACCTAAGGCAGCATGTTATACAATATTTTCAAGTGTAAAAATTTTAGTCGCATGTTCAAAATTTTACATTAAAAAAAATTTGATTTTCGAACACATTTTTCAGTTTTAAGAGACTTTTATATTTTTCTATTAATTGCTTTTTCCTCGTATAGCTCCTTTGGACTTTGTATGTTTAACTAAACGCGTTTTTCGCTTTTTGCTTAACCCTAAAGCACAAAACTTTTTTTGTAACACAAACGCAAAAGTGAGTTTAATGAACTCTGCTTATAATTTTTATGAAAATAAAAGTTTTTGGACGGTTTCTTTAATAGAAATTAAATTTTTTTTTGTTAAAAATTAAAAAAAAAAATTTAAAAAAACTTCATTTCATTCGGAGGGAGAAAAAATGGAGAAAAAAAATTGTGTGTTCACCAAACATCTTAACCGTTTTTTCGGCGGTTTTTTAAAAAGTGACACAATTTTAAACTTTCTTAATATTAAAGATAAGATTGTGAAATTTTTTATATTTTCTTGCTTAGCGGAGTTCAACGGTCCCAGTTTTGCGCTTTAGGGTTAAATGCCTATCATTAGATTACATAATTTTATCTTCACTGTTTAGATCATTTTTTGACATTTTTTCAACGATTTTTTACCCAAATATTCTGTTACCTTCCAACTGATTATCTCATTATTTATGAGTACCTTACTTTTACGTGGGAGCATATCAACGAAAGGGGACCATTTTCCCATTGAGAGAAGCCACCGTTTGTACGTGTATTTGTAGCTTCTATGAATATATAATCCTCAGCAATAATATTCTAAATCAGCTTAGGAATTCTAAAATTAAATTATTGCCGTCGATATGCATGCGTTTTGGTCTAAATGGAAAGTAATTAAGAGTGAGCAAGATCTTTATCATTTGCGGTTTAACTCGAACCGGACATGTATATTTCACTAAACCGCATAGTAACTCATAGAATTCAATCAATGTTTATAGACAGTATATTTAATAATTTTGGCTAATAATCTGTATGGAGACTGTCATTGAATTGTTTTTTTTTGTGGAACTTGATTGTTTCTCTTTTGTCTGATGACACTTCGGTGATAAACAAAATTGGTGAATTCTCATTAAAAACAAAAAATCAATCTGCCTTTTTTTTGGGACTGCTTATTTAATTTTGCATCAAAACAGATTTGTCTCGCACACATATGTATGTATTTTATGTATGTATATAATGCTGATATGCACTGCGCGCTCATTAATTATAAATATCGAGAATTACTCATACAAAATATTTAAATTACAGTAAGAAAAAACAAAACTACCGTGACATCATTGAAATTTTGTTGTTTTTACAAATATTTTTTTATATATTCAATTAAGATTTTTAAAAAACAATCAAATGCAGTGCTGATTTTTAGTGAGACTTTGTTATTTAAACAAATATTTTTTTTTTTTTTTTTGGGAAATTGATAACAGGTAATTTTCCACTTCACGCAACGTGATTTTCATTTGTCTTTTATACGTATTCAATAAAATCACATTTTTGATAGTACTATCTTAAATTTATTACGTTTTTAATTTGATACTAGCTATAGAGATAAGCAATTACAGATAACACAATTATAACCTTTTTCTTCTCTCAAATTAACAATATTGTTGAACTTAATTGGATCTGTTTTAATGTAAATTTTGTTTTCCTGTATACCAGGAATTAACAGAAAGCCGATGCCTAATAAATGCAATTTTGTTGGCTTAGTGCGGATCGATAAAGTACATTAATCATATACAAAATGCAAGCGCATCGCAAAAAAACAATCTACCCTATTTTTGTTTTTTTTACTCATCATTCGGTCGACAAAAGGGACAGGGGGTCCCCTTTTGTCTAATTAAAAGAAACAACAAAATAGTTTTGTGAGACAAAGAATGCGCACTAACTATGTCGCATATGTTCTGACATCAAGAAAGCCAATAAGTGCAACACGCATAACCAGAACTACTGTTGTTTTCATTGGTTTGTAAATACATTATGTGTAACTGAGTGAGAGGGTTATTGAAAACAATTTTTTTAGGGGCACATTTCAGTGTTTTTGGGCGAGTTTTGGCGACTATGCAAAAATTATAACAAAAATCTAATTTCTTGGAAAATTTGTATACGACAGACTCGTAGATGTGTGAGCTACGGCTGGGGAGAGGAAGCACTGTTAACCACTGCTGAAGATATTCAAATCATATACATATTTCTTTTTCTCTCTCTATTTCTCTCAAATATCCCGCTAAAATACACTTAGGAATCGTAGTTCTCAGAATGGCCAACAAAATAAGTGAATAAACGATACTTCAAATTTAGGTGACGGATTTTAAAAGGACGTCCATTATTTTTAATAAGAACAATTACATGAGAGCATAGTACAACAATTTGTTTTACATCAAATCATATTTAAAATATAATTTTCATGATCATATGATAATTGTTCATTCTCGCATTAAAAAACAATATCACATTGCATGATTTAAGTATGTAGGTTCTAATTTCATTATTTAATTCTTACAAATTATATACACCACAAAGGTAAACTTGAGATCAACGATATTCGATATCAATTGGGTAATGTGATTTAACATTTTTATTTACATTATTACCACAGTCGCTCAGATAATAATTGACGATCTTTGGGAATTGTACTTTTTCTTATGTATAGAACGATCGAGATTTACACGATCGAGAACGTTGACAAGAAAAAATTGGTGGAATTTCGAGATTTCAAACGTTAGTTTGGCGGAAATCAGCCTGTAAATTCTTACCTCTGTTACTTAAAGCCCCGGTCTCCCCTATATAATTTTTTTAAATAAAGGGTTAACAAGATGTGAGTTCCGCCATCTTTTTTACATAATGTAGAGTGGTGTGCAAAAAAATAAGTGTAAGGCATATTTTGTATGAATAAGTCGAAATTCAGTAATTTCTCCTACTTGTTGGGATTGATATCTGAGAAATCTATGAATGCCATTATTCTTTATTTTTAAATGCTAATATTTTTTGAAAATATGGACTGGAAGTAACGACAGTTGCAATAGTTGGGAAGGGTTTGCGTTGTGCAAAATAATAAGAGTGAAAATAAAGAATAATGGCATTCATAGATTTCTCAGATATCAATCCCAACAAGTAGAAGAAATTACTGAATTTTGACTTTTTCATACAAAATATGCCTTACACCTATTTTTTTACACACCACTGTATATTCTAAGCAAAAAATTATTTTTCATCACTCCTTTGTTTTTTTTATTGTTTCATAATTGTATTTTTATTTACTAGAAAATTGCTTTATTTATCACATAATGAAATCATAATCTTGATCACAGGATAATCTTTTTGGGTTCTGAATCAGCCGGATACGGTTTAAGAGAGGGATGTAGGACAGTTTGGCATTCGAAATAAAATGCAAACTGCGTTTATCACTGATGTGCATTTATTCTATCGAATAATATATACTAACTATCGAATCATTTATGCCCTAATCTAAATATCAGTGTCAATGTATCAATATGAATATGTAATTAGTCGGTATCACACAGACCAACACTTTTATAGGCAAGCGAGACGTAAAGCAAAGAGAAAACGCCTAACACTTTTCTTGTCCCAAACCGGTTTGTTTTCCAAAAGTGTTGGCCTGTGTGATACCGATTATTGTAATAATATTTTAAATACTAGTTGTGTGGAGCGAAAACTGCCACAAATGGAAGGACAAAACTAAGTTATTGTCATCTCCAAAAAGGTTAAACTTTGCACTAATCAAATTGCACTAATTAACTTTAAATATATTAAAATAACAAAAAGTGGGCGTGGCATGTAACAAATAAATTCAACTCTAAATTTTGGTTGTAAAAAATTAAACAACTTAAAAATGGCTTTCATACAATGTCATTTTTAATTTATGGAAATAGACCAGTGACGTGCAGTTTAAATACTGTCTTTAACAGCATCACAGTTAAAAATTGACAATTTCTTTTAAAATTATGTTGATGATGACTGAATCAATATTTTTACCAAACGCCACTGAGTTCTATCTATTCTACCAAAAATATGCTAAATACGTTGTATATGTCTTCTGTACGTATTCTTCTGTACATAGGAGTATTAAAATTTGCATAATTACGATTATTTGAAATTTAATATTTCATTTTTAAAATATTTTTAAAAGGAAACTTGTTTTAAATGTTTAAAAAAACTCGGGAAACTTTATGTGACTTTTTTGATTATAACTAAATTCAAAGAAATTATCTATTTATGATTACAGATTACACGATGACTATTGTTTCGGTCGTTCACATGAATTAAGAAATTTAATTTATAATACTTAACACACAACAGTCAAGGGTAATGAAGTTAAATTTAGTTGAAACATTGATAACAACAAAAAAAAGACTTCATATTAAGACAAATATTTTAATTAAACAGCACCAATTATTATTTAATCGGTTTTAACATTTTAAAATTATATTCAAAGTTACTGTGTTATTATTTTGTTACGCTATATATATAATATGTATCAATGACCATGAACAAGACATTGTGAATTGTAAACAGAAATAAAATTTATACAAAAAAATTGATTCACGCCGTTTTTTACATGACTGACGCGGCGCTAGAAAGCAAAAACTACGATATTTACATTAGTACAGGAAAGTTAGCTGAGAAATTATTATTTAATTTGCATTAGTATTACTTTTTCATAGATAGTAACTCCACTTTACCTAGGAGTGAGTAACATTTTGATTACATTTCTTCTTTATTCGAAAAGGATACCTCAAATGACGTAATCAAGTTTATATACTCGTATATTCCAAAAGAGTTATGATTACTATCATTGACTTGAATTTGGTATGTATTTTTCTACCAAAGCCGCATCCATAACATAAACCGATCTAATTTTAATTGAAAGGCCTAGTTAGTTAGTGTAAACAGAGGGCAGGCGCCCTAGAGGGCCCGAAAATCCTTAGGCCTTTCGATGGGCCTATTAGGCATCCCTCGGGTAGTCACATGCTCTTGGTCTACCATTCCAGAAGATCAATGAACCTTGGGATGATTGACCAACGTGCGTTACAGATTTCCGACATGTTCGCTAAATGATTTCCTAGCGTCTTTTGTCTCTTTCCCGATACGGCTAGGCAATCACATAATAAATGCTCATCCGTTTCTGGCAGTTCATCGCAAAATCTGCAGGTTGGTTCCGCCGCCACACCCAGTCTGCATAAGTCGGCTTTGAACTGACCGTCCTCGGTAAAGAAAGTAAATATTTCTATGCAGATTGATCCGGTCCTCAGCATCCTGATAGTGCCCATCATTTGGCCAAGTACCTCTACCTGGAGGTTTGTTCTTGCAAAGATTTGCAAGCTTCAACCAGTAACCCCAGAAAAAGTTCGGACTTTTTGGTAAAGAGAATTATCCTTTCTAAAGAGTTATTTCCATTTTCATATAACAATAATTCTAGAATATGAATGTTCGTGAAGAATCTTATATAAGAATACTTTAAGACCGCTAAAAGATTCATATTGGTTTATTTGTGTACAAAGCTACGGGCACAATGCGCGCACCGTTCCGTTCCGCCCCGTTTTTAAATATTAAAAATGTCAACATAGCATGCAAGTGCGTTGGCTTTACGGAAGGAATGTCACAATGATCGGAACGAAACGTTACGTCGAGAGTTGCCAAAAATTAAAATTGAACGGAATAGAACGGAACACATAACCTCAATTTAGCTTTTAAAACTGTGTAGTGATACTTTTTATTCGATTTGAGAAAATAATCAATGAAAATAAACTTTTTTAACCATTTACAATATGCTGTTTTTGTATTTTTTTGCTTTTATTATTTTGGAACTTGGTGTATTATTTTGATATTGTCGGAACGGATCAGTGTTATTGTGACTAGATGCTAAATTTGAGCGGAACGGAACAGTGCGGCGCATTGTGCCTATAGCTTATATCCAATAATATTTATAATGTCTGTACTATAAATTCCAATTATGTTATTGCATAAACTTTATTTTTAACATTCAAAACCATTCACAAAAATGATTAGAACAAAAAAGAAAAAAAAACCGACGATAGTTTTGTTTGATAATAGAAAAATATTTGTCACACACTTTACATCACAGGAATATGTACAATCTTCAGTTATCTTCGAAATAGAACTGTGGTATGTTTTCAAAACTATAATTAGATTAGCATATAAATGTCAGATAAATTTAATTTTAGCCTATTTTTGTATACTAAGTATTCGAGTGCTATTGCAACTACCGTACGTATAATATTTGATTTTGATTCGATTAAAAATGCGAACACATAAAAATATTTATTGTGTAGAGCCGTACTGAAATAAAAACATTATTATCATAGTCAGACGGATTTCAAGGTAATTTAAAAAATTATTTTTAATTTCAGAGTTGAAAAATTGATATAAAATGATTTATTTTTATCTCGGACATTACCGTTAACAAAAAATGTTTCATATTAAAAAACTAGAATACAGACGTTAAAAATGAATTGATTAAAATAAAATCAAACGGAATATTCCCAAAGTTTTAGATTCACTGAATAAGGTTGAAGTATGAATTGATTTGATTGATTTTGATAGGAGTGTGATTTTTTATGAATCACCTACACTTCGGCCTTTACTTAGACCTATTGTTAGTACCTACTCTAGTTACATTTATCTCAATTGATCTGATGATTTCTTTTTTTGTGGGAAAATGTAGCACTTGAAGTGTTCTTTTTACAGAAACCTTACAAATGATCACTATTTCACTGCCATTTTAGCAATGCTATTTTTTGAGATAATGCAATTATCAGACTGTTTGTAAGTGCAATCCAACCACCCGGCCTCAGATTCAAATTAACATACCAGAGAAAAACATTTTCATGTTTTACTCCAGTCGGACTTGAACCGGGGACCTCCCGCTCCAAAGGCAACCACTCAATCCACTGAGCCATTTGGTGGGTTGAAGTATGAATAGCGGAAGCTCACTCGATTAATAGTGGGACAAAAAAACTATAAAAGTTTGTGCAATTTTTGAACGATTTGAAACGGCTGGAGTTATTTTAGGTAACAAGATTTTTTACGCCATACAATGCCGTTGTATAGTACATTTGGCCTGTAAGGTATACTTTTTGATGTTGTATGTTTATAACGTTGTAAAATTCAAAAGTCTAGCTAGATTGTGAAATTTCTGGTATACGACCTTCCATTATCGTAGTATTATTTTTTTTTTATAGTCATTTGATTTTAAAATAATTTTTTTCGTTTTGATTTTTTCGTTTGATTACATTTAATATTAAGTCCAACGGCGTTCGTTATATCCTAAATTCGTTATACTTATAGTTTCTCTACCAGTAAAAACTTTTACCGGTGAATTGTAGCCTTTTTACTGTACCGTTTACCGGTAAAATTTTTTACACTTTACCGGTTATTTTTAAAAATACATATGCAAGAGCAAACACCAGAAATGGATAAAAGAAGAAATATTTAATTATTGTCTCTTGTACAGTACATGCTAATAAAACGCTATTTTACCGAAGATCCATAGGTTAGCCTATGTTATCAATATGTAGATGCAGAGCGCCATCTTGGAATTGATAACCCATGTTTTTCCCAATAGGATTCTATTCTTCGGCCTATATTACACATACTCGTTCAGTATCATTAAACCGGTTTAACGATTGTGTAGTTATTACACGGTGCGTTTCGATGAAATTAAACTTCACTTGATAATTTTATGTACGTATACGAAACGATAGATGTGTTAGTGAGTTTGTTGAGTATTTTCTATAAAACCGGTTTAATGATACTGAACGTGAGTATGGTGTGTAATATAGGCCTTCTAATATATAAAATATGTATATTAGCGGCGGCGGCTCTATAAAGGTTAATCTAAGCCCTATATAAAAAATTTTAACAATAATTTTATTTTTAAATTATTTACGATAAGTTTTATCTAGCAAGTAGATAGAATATGGGCGTTCTGGATATAGTACTGAAAAAGATTCTATATTCAGAATGGTCAAGGGTGTTCTGGATATACTATATCCAGGGGCATTCTGGATATAGTATATCCAGAACAACCTTGGGCATTCTGGATATAGTATCTATTTTAGTACTATATACAGAACGCCCATATTCTATCTACTCTAGCATCCTTTTTTATTATCCATCTAAAAGAGTAGAGGAGTCTATTTTAACTTTATTTTGAGGTTTTTTAGCATTTATTTACAAAATAAAGTATCAAATTGATCAAATAATAGAACATTTTCATTTTCTTATTTGAAATGAATGACTTTTCTATTCAATCTATGTCTCGGTACTATTTATGTACATATATATGTATAGACATTTGATTGACAGCTTATTTATATATAATATATATACATATATAAATATATGATTATGATACCATAAATCTTTGATAAAATGCCAAAAACACAAATATGTAGTTATTTATAACACTTATAACACATACTATACATATGTTATTAAATATTTTTAAATCATATAAATCACTCAAGGCATACTGAAATGATCTATTGTTATATACTCGAGTACATATGTACCTACATATAATAAGCGAAATGTCATCATTTTTCTAATTAATATTTTAATTTATTGTTATTATTAAATCCAGAACAACTTATTTAATAATCAAACTTTGTTTCATTTTTATTTCCAGAAAACGCTGCCAATACTTGCCACATATGTACGCAACATATCAGCTGATAATACAAACCTCAAAGATGTGCTGTCGGATAAGATTCCAAAGGAAATTCAAACAATAAAGGAATTTCGGAAACAGCATGGCAGTACAAAAGTTGGTGAAGTTACAGTTGATATGGTAAGTTTTGTGACTTTTAACATTTGTAACAATTCCAGCATAGAATAGATAGATTAGAGTAAGAGTGTCATTTTTTTTTTGAACAACTTAAAGTGACAGTAATCTTAATTATCAAATGACAAGCTCAGTTTTTCTATGTATGTATGTATGTATATCCTTAACTACAAGATAGGGCATGCAACATGCAATCCGTATTCCGTGCATATGTGGGGTATTATAAGACCCCACTTTGTTTTACATAAAATAATGTGATATAAGAATAAGTTTGTGTGTGGTACAAAAATACCCCATATATGCATCTATCTATTAAAATATTATATTTTTACCCCTCTATAATTCGAATATTTATAGAGAAAAACATCGATTTAAACAATATTTTTTAAATAAGAGAAACACGTCACTGCCAGAGTCCAGCAGTCAAATAGAAATAGACCAATTGATTTATTAATTAAATTAAAGTTAAATTCATAAATTTCTGAACGACCGGTTAATCATCTTACTCTCGTGTCACTGTTATTAGAAAAAGAAAACAAAATTTAGGAACACAAATTTAAATCTGGTTTTTTTGAACTAAGGTTTTCCATTCCCTAAGTCAAAGCTTGACTACTCATAAGTAAAAGATAAAAATAAATAACAACATTGTTTACCAAATAACATTTTTCAAAAATATTTTTTTATTTGGCGAATAATGACCAAATTTCAGAATCATATGTTTAAAAATAAGAATTTTCAAATTGGTATCACTTTTTAAAAAACCGTTAAAAAATCGTTGAAGATATTTCGGTTTCTTTTTTCAAAATCACCAAAGTTTTTTTAAAAAATAGTTTTATGGTGATTAAATAAATAATTCCATACTTCGTTTCTGACTATACCAAGAAAAAGTGTTGAACCACCAGCAAATTTTAAGGATTTCATGTATAACTTCGAGAATGATGCAGATTTTCCTACAAATCGTTTGTTTTATTGCATAAATATTATTTGAGCCACATTTTAGATTTTTCTTTTGGCTAATGATAATTTAAAATTATTATAGATTTACACCAACTCCCCTACATGTCGCATCTTACCACATTGAATCGAAAACGAAAAATATAATTATTATTATTTCTGCAACGACCCTGTAAAGACGTTGCGACTGCCCAGTACGCCGCGGCGCACACTTTGCCCAGTTGCCTAATATGTTCGATTACAATCAATAAATGTACATAATTGAATTAAAACATTTGTTACATAACTTTTTCGACCAACTGTTTTTAAATTAGATCGAATATCACAATTGAATTATTATTTAATTCAATTGTAACGTAAATTAATATGCGTCTAATTGACCTCTTGCCATTTATGTACCAGATTTAAATAGTCAATTGATAATAACCAACCAATAAATGTTTCAACTTAACTGCGTATATAAAATGGCTCAATAAAAATATTGATGTCTCTAAATGTACATAAACCATTAATATTAAAGATGATAAAATGTATTTCTAAGTAGATAGATATAGATGACTAAGCACCTACATATGTACGTACAGTACATGCTTATTGTAGACAATTGCAATTATCCATTTATCACCATCAATTGTAACTATAGATTAAGTGTGGAAAATTGCACGTAAAATTATGTAATGAACAACAGTGTCAAGCTCAGAAAGTGATTTTGAACAATGATACGATAGAGGTGGTCGAATATCTTTGGCCAGTAGTGTATGTGTTTTTATGCTTCCATACTGTCATAGATAAAGTATAATATAGATACTGCACTTCATGTATCTAACCTTCATACAAAAAATTTTTTGAGTTGGAGGCCCCATCATCCCCACTCTTTATTTGATTTTCGATCACCGCAAGCAGAACGATATATTTAATTTTTGTTTTCTCTACTTCTATTCATTCGTGTTTCATG